>JAJAQF010000145.1:0-105058 GCA_020510985.1 Pholidichthys leucotaenia | reverse complement strand
TAAACAATGACAAACAATATGAAATAAAAAGATTACAAAAAGAAGTTGGTAACATATATTCTGATGAAATGCAAAAAAAGCTTATCTATCTTAAACAAAATTATTATGAGGCTGGAGGGAAATCAACGAAATGGCTAGCTTTTAAACTAAGAAAACAACAGGCTGATAACACAATCTATAGAATAAAAAATCCCAAAACTGGGATTACACATGATGATATTACAGAAATTCAGGAGAGTTTTGTAACCTATTATAAAGACCTTTACTCACAGCCTAAATTAAACAATTGTGATCACATTGAAATTTTTTTAAGTTCACTAAATCTCCCCGGTGTCACTGAACAGGAGAACAGTAACCTGATAAAAGAAATCACAAATAAAGAAATCAATGATGCAATTACAAGACTAAAACCACATAAAAGCCCTGGCCCAGACGGCTACTCTGGTGAATGGTATAAGACCTACAGGGAGGAATTAATTCCAAGACTGAGGGAAGTGTGTAACTGGGTGTTGAAGGGAGGGGATCCACCTCCCTCATGGAAAGAAGCGATTATCACTGTCATCCCAAAAGAGGGAAAAGATAAATTGAATTGTAGCCAGTATCGACCAATATCAGTCTTAAACCTAGACTACAAAATATACACGTCCATAATAGCAAAACGACTTGACAATATTATACCCGGACTTATTAATCATGATCAAACTGGTTTTATCCGCCAGAGGCAGACCCAAGACAGTATTAGAAGGACCCTCCACGTTATACACCATATTAAAAAAAATAAGATTGAGGCATTGCTTATGGGTTTAGATGCTGAAAAAGCATTTGACTCAGTGAGATGGTCATTTCTTTATAAAGTTTTGAATAAATTTGGATTTCACCATCCAGGCAATTTACCACAAACCAACAGCCAAAATAAAAATAAATGGTAGTCTTTCAAAACCAGTCTCACTTGAAAGATCATGTCGCCAGGGCTGCCCCCTTTCACCAATTTTATTCACTTTATTTACTGAACCGCTTAGCCAATACATTAGACAAGATAACTTAATTGAGGGAATTGTTATACATGGGGACATTCAGAAGATATCACTTTTTGCAGACGATGTCCTAATTTATTTAGGTCAACCAAATAAATCTACCTAGATTGATGGAGATATTAGAGCAGTTTGGATCACTTTCAGGTTACAAATTAAATATTGAAAAAACACAAATTATGACCTTAAATTACCAACCCTCAATGGAGTTAAAAAGTAAATACAATTTTAAATGGAACAAAGGCTCCATGAAATATCTTGGCGTGATACTAAGTAGAGACACTGGAAAGTTGTTTGAAAAGAATTATGGCCCACTAAATTCTAAAATAAAATCGGATTTAAGAAAATGGAGTCTAATACCAACTTTAGGACTAATTAATAGAATAGAATCAATAAAAATAAACATTTTACCCCGATTACTTTACCTCTTCCAAACTCTCCCAATTGAAGTGTCAAAACAACAATTTGTAGAATGGGACAAGTTGATTTCTCGCTATATATGGCTTGGGAAAAAACCTTGAATAAGATACAGTACATTACAACTGCTGAAGGACAGAGGTGGCTTATCTTTGCCATGTATGAGGGACTACTACTACTCTGCACAATTAAGACCATTGGTTTGCTTATGTGATCCAATGTTCAAATCTAGGTGGAAAGATATAGAGGAAAAAGCCACTAAGGGCCCCCCTATACAAGCAATGATAGCAGACAGGAAATTGCAATCACATTTGAAAGACCCGGATAATCCCTGGCTAAAATTCACTTTTAAGATTTGGAATGACGTAAGTAGAGAGAACAAACTAACCAAGACTGAAATGATGTTAAGATGGTGCGCTTACGATACAGAATTTTTACCAAACCGTAATGACATAAGATTTCAAAAATGGACATCAATGGGGCTCACTTCATACTTCACATTTAACCACAAGGGGGAGCTAGCAGATTTCCAAACCCTAAGACCCAGACATTAGCCCTCTTGTGGCCACTTGATGGTCCCCCTATGGGTTTTCTAGCCAAAAAGGCCAAATGGCCCCTCTCTGGGTCTTCTAGTGTTAAATCAAAAAATGGGTTAAATAACCAAGACTTTTTTTAGGTACCTACAGTTGAGACATAGATATAATGAAATTATAAGGACCAAGACTGATAAGGATAATAAAATTCTAAATATATTCCAAATGGCCTTTAGCACTATTACTGTTCAGAAAATTATAGCAAGATTTTATCAGGGACTTCAAGCAAACAAATCCACCAATACCCTATATATTAAGAAGAAATGGGAAAAAAGAAACAGGATCAGCAGTAGATGATAGTGACTGGGAATCATTATGTACAGTGCAATGGAAAACTACTTATTCAACTATCTGGAGGGAATTTGGATGGAAAAATTTAATTTGCTTCTTTATTACCCCAGTCCAAAAAAAAAACACACCAAAATTTAGGTACCCGTTGTTGGAGACTATGTGGAAATGAAGAGGCTAATCATCATCATGTATTCTGGGCCTGCCCAAAAGTTACCCCATTTTGGAAAGACACACATAAATGCCTGGAAAAGGTTTTCTCTACCCATGTCCCCTTTGACTTCCTGTACATGTTCTTAGGTTTGGAAATTCCTAACATAGCCTCATTTGCAGATAAATACTTAATGAGAATTGTACTATTGTCAGCAAAGAAAGTCTTAACGAGAAAATGGCTCCAAACAGACATACCAAGAATTCAGGATTTACATGATACGGTATACCAGATATTTGTGATGGAAAGGATTACCATGTCTCTAAGGCTACAAAGAGATAAAGTTGATAAATACTGGCTTAAATGAACCCAATATACAGGAAATCAAAGGAGCGACTTTAAGTAAATTATCCCATTGAAGGGAAGAAAAGAGCAGAACTGCAAAATTTAATACCACTTGTCCACTGTTCAGTTTATTTGTCTACATGTTATCTTTATATTACCAAAAAAAAAACAAAAAACTTATGGGAAGATCAATCGAGGGCATTTTCTTGTGTGTTACTTCTTATTAACCTTTTAAAAAAAAAAAAAAAAAAAATTCTATTTGAATGATGGCAAATTCTAAGCTTTTACTAAAGTTTATTCCCTTGTAATAAAGGACTGCTCTCAATGTAAACAATCTCACTAAGATCACCAATAAAAATATAATTGGAAAAAAAAATTGTTTCTAAGACTGCCTTCTATCATTTGCGTAATATTGCCAAGATTAGGAGCATCTTGTCTCAGAGTGATGCTGAGAAACTGATCCACGCTTTTGTTAGCTCTAGATTAGATTATTGTAATTCTTTTTTATCAGGCTGTCCTAAAACATCTTTAAAAAGTCTTCAGCTGATCCAAAATGCTGCAGCAAGAGTTTTAACAGGTACTAGAAAGAAAGATCATATCTCTCCGGTTCTGGCCTCCCTTCATTGGCTTCCCATAGAGTTTAGAATTAAGTTTAAAATCCTTCTTCTTACTTACAAAGCTCTAAACAATCAGGCTCCTTTTTATTTAAAAGATCTGATACTACCGTATTATCCTAACAAAGCTCTACGCTCCCAAAATGCAGGATTACTTGTAATACCTAGAATCTCCAAAAGTACAATGGGAGGCAGAGCCTTCAGTTATCAAGCTCCTCTCCTGTGGAACCAGCTGCCAATCTGGATTCGGGAGTCAGACTCGATCTCTGTTTTTAAGAATAGGGCTAAAACCTACCTTTTTGATATAGCCTACAATTAGGGAGGGATCATGTGTTTCTGAACCCTCCCTTAGTTATGCTGCTAATAGGTTTAGTCAGCTGGGGGACCTCCAATAATGCACTGGGCCTCACTCCTTTCTTCACTCTCAATGAAATATTTTTTTTTGCTGGTAATTAACATCTGTTTGTTCTCTCCCATAGATTGAGTCCCCATCGTGCTGTTTGCTCTCTACATGTCTGTTCTTTTCATCTTCTCTGTCCCCTCACCCCCCAGCCAGTTGCAGCAGATGACTGCCCCTCCCTGAGCCTGGTTCTGCTGGAGGTTTCTTCCAGTTAAAAGGGAGTTTTTCCTCTCCACCGTCGCCAAGTGCTTGCTCACAGGGGATCGCCTGATTGCTGGGGTCTTTCTGCAACTGTGGGGGTTCCCCCTACAGTTGATAGTGCTATGAGATGACTGTTGTTGTGAAATGGCGCTATATAAATAAAGTTGAATTGAATTGAATTCACTAACCCTCCATTCTAAGGGCTTATCAGAGACAGATACCTAGGAACGACAGAGTCACCAATTAACCTGACATGCATGTCTTTGGATTGTGAGAGGAAACCAGAACCCCCGCAGTAAACCCACATAGAACAGGGAGAACATGCAGAGTCCACACAGAAAGGTTCACACCCCTGCCGGTCTGGGGATTCCAACCTGGAACCTTCTAGCTGTGAGGCAACGTTGTTCACCACTGTACCACCATGCTGCCCAAAGCTATAAAGCTAAATCCTTCTTTTTGTGTGTGTTTTCACTACCTTTAAAATCTTATTTTGACATAGAAAAAAAATACCCTTCAAAGTCAAAATCATCCAGATTTTTCACAGCTGCAACAATGGGATCAATATGAAAAGCTTCCATCATTTCATTTATTATGTTATCAAAGATGGAACGATGGCATCAACATGAAACATGTCCATCATGTCCTTTCTCAGTAATCATCTTTACAATGTTTTTGGCAAAACTGACCTGTGACCTTGAGGTCAAGGTCACCCAAATTAGAAGTCATCCAAGATTTGTAATAGACACAACTAGATAATCCCCAATGGAAACTTTGAGAATGTGGCAATACAGTTCCTGGTTGGTTGTGGCTTTACCCCATGAGAACATAATGAAAAATCATAAAAATCAACTGAATTTGAATACAAATCAAAAACCTTGACCTTCACTTCCGGTTATGGCTGCCACGTAGGACGGACGTGTCTCGCTCTGCTCTGCTCCTGGAGAAAAAAAATCGGCAAATAACTCTCTCATTTGGGACAGAACGTATCCCAGCATTTGGGCGAGGATATGTCGGCGAAGCCTAAGGCTGGAAAACCAGGAAAAGGAAAAAGCGAGCCGCCGAAACAGTCCAAATTAACGGACTTTCAGGTCTGTGACGCAGCAAACAAAACTCCATATATGGCGGAGGAGGCTGGCAGCGGTGCGATAAATGCGGGGAATGGCGCAGATGCGCTGATGGCTGCCATGAGTTCAATGAGAGCGGACTTTTCCTCTAGATTTGATGGGATTATGACAGCGTTGGAAGGAATAAGAAAGGAATTGGGTGACTGTGTAGAACGAACGGCGCAGATGGAGCTCCGTCTCGCTAGTGCTGAAGATGACGTCACCCGTCTTCAATTAAAGGTGCGCACTTTGGAAAAAAAAAAAAATCTCTGGAAGATAATATTTTGGATTTGGAATCTCGGTCGAGACAGAATAACTTGAGGCTGGTGGGTCTTCCAGAGGAATCAGAAGGTCGGGACGTATGTTCCTTTCTGGAAAAGTGGATTCCGGAGGTGCTGGGCAGCGAGGAGTTGCAATCAGCAGTGGTTCTGGAAAAAGCACATCGTATTGGCCCACGGAGAGATAAGGGACCGCCGAGGACCTTAATTATGAAGTTTCTTAGCAACAGAGACAGGATGAAGATCTTCAACGCTGCACGTGCTAAAGGAGAGATTAAACACCAGGACCAGCAGGTGCGGTTCTACCCAGATTTGGCCACAGGAATCCAGCAATTGAGGAAGCAGTTTGATCCCATACGTAAGGAGCTGCGCAACCTTGGGATTCGTCATGGTGTAATCTATCCTGCGAGACTGCTGACCACGTATGAGGGCAGAACCCACATCTTCAAGACCCCAGAGGAGGCGCAGGAGTTCATCAAGAAGATCAAAGAAGATGAAGAGACTGGTGGGAGCTAAGCATGAACAAAATATAAGGTAGAATAATTAAGCATTTGCACAGGCATCTGACTGACTTGAAGTAAATAGTAAGTTTACAAAATATAGATTGTATTATATATTAAAAAAACAAAACAAAAACAAAACAAACAAAAAAAAAACTATGATGTACAAAGTTGTGAAAAATTTTGGAGTTAAGTTGGAAAACTACAGAGGAGAGTTAATGTTACGTCATTAAAAGCAGTAGAGTTAGGGTGATTGGGAGGATGAAGAAGGAGTGGCTTAGGCTGTTCCCCGTGGGTGTGGAACGGTCGATGGCTATATCGGGAGACAGAATTTTTCTTTTGATTTTGGGGGGTTTGCCACAAGTGTGGGAAGGGGAAATTTGTTTGTGTGTAGTTTGTAGGATGAATGTTCAACCACTCATGTTTTTGCTTCTCTGTATGAGCATGTTTACACTGCAAGGTAATCCCAAACTCTCTATTGATCATGGACCAAAGTGTTAATCTTAATTTAACTTCATGGAATTGCAGAGGTCTACAAAATTTAAAAAAACTTAAACAAGTTATGAATAAAATAAAGGACATGGGTTCAAGAATTGTGTTTTTACAAGAAACTCATCTGATAGAGGAGGATGTTAAAAGAATTAGGAGTAGATGGCAGGGAAGTGTATTCACCTCTTCATTTTCATCCCGAGCCAGGGGAGTTATGATTCTCATACATAAATCAGTTCCTTTTCAAGTGAAAAATGTAATTGGAGACAAATTTGGAAGATATGTAATCATTCAAGGTTCTTTGCTATTAGAAAATATAAATCTTGTGAACTTATATGGTCCCAATATAGATGATCAGAAGTTCTTTGCTAATTTATTTCTCATCTTATCATCACTTACAGGGCAACATATAATAGCAGGGGATTTTAATTGTACATTGAATCCAGGTGTGGATAGATCAACAGGACTGGATTGTACGCACATTGGATGTAGGATGACTATTAATCATTTTATGAAAGAATTGAAATCGTTAGATATATGGAGAGAAATGAAACCACAAGTTAAAGCCTATTCTTGTTATTCCAGTACCTACAAGACATTCTCACGTATTGATTATTTTTTGATTTCCACAGAATTAAGGTCCAAGATTCAAAACTGCTTTTATGATAACATCGTGATCTCTGATCATGCACCCTGTTGTCTAATATATGTAGATAAAAAATTGACAAAGGAATCAGGTAGATGGCAATTTCAGCATAAATGGCTTCAGGATGAGGAATTTGTCAAGTATATAGAAAAACAGATAGACGAGTTCTTTGACATCAATACTACACAAACATCAGCATGTGTAAAGTGGGAGGCTTTCAAAGCTTTTATTAGGGGACATATTATTAGTTATACAGGATCAAAATCTAAGAAGACTCGAGAGGAGAGAGCTAAATTGGAACATAAAATAAAAAGTCTTCAGGAAAAAGTGTATGCAGGAAGTGACCCAAGGTTGGAGAATGAATTACTGATTTTGAGAGCTGAATATGACAAAAAATCAGCGAATAGAGCTGCCTCGAGTCTTCTAAGATTGAAACAATCTTTTTATGAACAAGGTGAAAAATCAGGAAAATTATTAGCATGGCAGATTAAACAATTGGAAATTAAAACACCAATTACCAGTATTATAAGTAACGGACAGGTAGTTATAGATCCTTTAGAAATTAATAGAGCCTTTAGAGATTACTATGAAAAATTATATGATACCAAAAATGAACCTGATTTAACAAAACTAAATGGGTTTTTGAACGAACTATCTATACCGTGTATACCAAATGAAAACAGGGAGATATTGGAGTCTAAAATTAGTCAAGAAGAAGTTGGGCTAGCCATTGATAATATGAAATCAGGAAAAAGTGCAGGACCAGATGGTCTTCCAGTTGACCTTTATAAAAAATTTAAGAATAAATTAATAAAACCTTTTTTGGAAATGGTTTTAGAAGCATTTCAAAATAATAATTTACCATCATACATAAATAATGCCTTAATTATACTACTGCCAAAACCAGGTAAGCCCTCTAATAAATGTGAAAATATGAGACCAATAAGCCTATTAAACGCCGACCTTAAGATAATCTGTAAAATTTTAGCAAGACGAATACAAGAAATTTTACCAAATATTATTAATCGAGATCAGAATGGCTTTATAAAGGGTAGACAAGGCTTCCATAATGTAAGAAGACTATTTAATATTATTTATTTTAATAAAGAAGCACCGGATACAGCTCTCCTATCATTGGACGCCGAAAAGGCCTTTGATAGAGTTGAATGGCCCTTTCTTTTTGAAGTCCTACAAAGGTTTGGACTTGGAAATAATTTCATAAAATGGGTTCAAATAATATACAATAATGCTACAGCAGAAATCCTAACAAATAACAATATTTCAAAACCAATAAAAATCAATAGAGGATGTCGACAAGGCTGTCCACTTTCACCTTTACTGTTTACTATGGCAATTGAACCTTTAGCGATAGCGATACTTTTACATTCACAAATATATGGAATTAAAGTTGGACCAACAGAACATAAAATCTCCCTGTACGCCGATGATATAATTTTGTTTATGTCGAATCTAAAAAAATCAATTCCAACCTTGTTGAATTTAATAAAGAATTTTGGGGAAATATCAGGATATAAAATAAATAAAACTAAATCTTCAATATTAATGCTAAATGAGACCCAGAGAAATTACCCAGCCCCTGAGGTAAATCAATTCAATGTTGTAAATCAGTTTAAATATTTAGGAATCCAAATTATGCCTAAGCTAGAATCAGTCGCCAGTGTCAACTATGAAGCCTTAATGTCAGATATCAATGAGTTAACTCAGAGATGGATGTCACTACCAATGTCGATGATCGGGAGAATCAATATACTTAAAAGTAATATTTTACCTAAAATACTTTATTTATTTCAATACATTCCCTTATCACCACCTTTAGATCTATTCTCAAGAATAAAAAAAAAGTTAGTGGAATTTATATGGAACAACAGGAGGGCTAGATTACGTTTGTCTTTATTATATTTACCATTTGATCGTGGAGGTCTGAAATGTCCAAATTTTATGTTGTATTATTGGTCGGCACAACTGAGGTCTATGACATATTTTTCATCAAATGATCTCCCTCACTGGACTGAAATGGAATCATACAATTTACCTTTACCTCTTCCCATATTCATATACTCAGATTCGGCAAAAAAATTACAAAAACAAGTTAAAAATCCATTTGTAAAGCATATGATCAAAATATGGTGTGAAGCTAAAAACTATTTAAAAGAACCACAGTTATTGTCACAATTTAGTCCAATATGGGGTAATCAATATTTTAAACCAGGGAGAGCGGACGCTGTATTTAAAGTATGGAATTTAAAAGGGATACAAAAGATTCAGGATTTATATTTGCCATGTGCAGACAACATAATGTCTTTTGAAGAGCTGAGGATCAAATTTAATCTCAATAGAACACATTTTTTTAAATATCTTCAACTTAGAAACTTTATTCGATCAAATCAAAATAAAGCTCTCACTCGACCTATTTATTCATCCTTGGAAAAAATGATGATGAAAGATAGTAAAAGAAAGGGTATTATTTCAGAGTTTTATAACTCATTGACACTATCTTCAAGTGAAAATTCACTGAAAAGATTAAACTACTGGAAAGAAGATCTGCAAATTGAAATTTCAGAGGAACAATGGGAATTGGCTTGTACAGAAGCTCAAACCAAATCAATAAATGTACGCCTTAAATTGATACATTTCAAATGGTTAATGCGGATGTATGTTACACCGGAGGAGTTAAATAGATATAACAAAAATATACCAGATACATGCACAAAATGCATGGAAAGTAAAGGAACCCTATTTCATTGTTTATGGGAATGTAGATTAATAAGAATGTTTTGGGAAGAGGTGAGGGTAACAATTGAAAAAATAATCTCAAAACAAATCATATTGAATCCTAAACTGTTTTTGTTGGGTCTGTACCCAGAAAAGCATAATTTTAATAAAAGTGAAAGAACATTCATAGACCTCAGTTTGCTTAATGCCAAAAAATGTATTGCACTATTATGGAAAAAGACTCATAGACCAGATGTGACTCAGTGGTTAAGACAGATGTTAACAAACCTTCCATTAGAAAGAATAACATATATACTGAAATCAAAGGAAATTGTGTTTGAGAATATATGGAGACCTTTTATTGATTATGTAAAAAATTTAAACATAACTCTTGAAGAAGAAGGTGAATGATGTGTGTGGACCTTGTAAATTCCAAACTGGTGAACATAATATGTATACTTATGTATTGGATTGTCTAGACTAAACAGAGGAGCATTGTTGAAGACTTGATTTTGTTGGTGGTTGTTGGTGTTTTTAGGGCATTTTTTTTTTTTTGTAGTACTTTAGTGTTAGTGTTTGATTGTTTGTATCATGTTTGTTAAAAAAAAAAAAAAGGTTCAATAAAGATATTGTGGAAAAAAAAAAAAAACCTTGACCTTTGATCCTAGACCAATAGTCTGAGGTCAGGGTCTCAGGCTGAACCTGTGCACCAAGTTTGGTGACCCTAGCCTTACTTGTTCTATAGTAATACTGGGCTGCACGGTGGCGCAGTGGTTAGCACTGTGGCAGCACAGTTTTACCCTCGGCCGGGGGATCGCGGGGACCGTGAGATCGTGGGTTCGATCCCTGCCCCCGGCCAACAGTGATCTGTGTGGAGTTTGCATGTTCTCCCCGTGTTTGCGTGGGTTTACTCCGGGATTTCTCCGGTTTCCTCCCACATGCCAAAAACATGCAGGTTAGGGAGTTAAGGGGCGCTTGCGCACGCAGCGACCGGCAGCTGGTGGCTTGTTAACAGACTGCAAAACAAATCTACCTACGGGTACAAAATAAGTAATAAAAAAAAAAATACTGCAAAGAGAATGTTAACATGACCTTTGACCTTTTGAGCCCAAACCTGCTGTCAGAGATCAGGGTCTAATTCGTCCCACATTTGTCTGATACAACTGTGGTATCGATTTGAAAAGCCTCCATCACTTCTTTCTGTAGTTATCTTGTTTACAAGCGAGGTGTTGATGCTGCCACCCATCCTCCCAGCGGGGGAGACAACAACACCCCATCAATTTTTTTGAAAATGCTGAGTGTTAAATACTCACCAGTGAGTATGTCACGACATGTCATGATGAGGCCGGTCACAATAATTACTATATTGGCTTATTGTATAAATTTGATTCATCATGTTCATTTTTATCCATATTATAGAATTACTGAAATGAGCTGCCTTCATGTTCTTCCTCCTCATTTTGCTCGATTCTGAGTGTCTGGTGGCACACTGCTACCATCTACTGTGCAAGCATATGAACAGCAGGGTTTTTGGGGTTTTTTTTGTTTTTTTTACATATTTCAAACAGTGCTGATACCAAAGTTCAGTGCTCTGTCAAAGGGTGTCTGTGGATTATTATCAGTCTATCAGTGGACATCAACAATGCCAACTGTGGGCTATATTAATCATATATTCCATAACCTACATATGTTGAAGCATGTGGGAATGTTTGGTGATTACATATGTAAGGCGACTTCACACCTCAGAAAGGACAAAGACTCTCACCCGCTAGTGTAAGAACAAAGACTTTCCCAGACACTGCGGTGGAGACCGGAGGAGCTGCCCTCATCCCCCAGGGCCATGAGGAGGAGTACGAAGACAATGGGGGAGATTAAGATAATGAGGGATGTCAGCCTTTGATATGCATGTCTTTTGTTATGTGCAAGTATAAGTTCATAGAGCCTAAACTGTTCGGTCTCTTTTTTCCTTCTTCTGCTGCTGCACTAGGATGAGACTTGTTAGAGGAGCTGATAATAAACTTTGGTTTATGAATCACATCGCCTTGTTATTTCAAGCTCCTCTACACTGGTGACCCTTACGCGAGAATGGACCAGAGCCGTTCCCCCGCGATCGACTCATCTGTGGCGACCCAGGCAGACGCCGGCGCCCATGCAGACAGGGGAACAGATGGACGACATTCCCCCACGGCAGAAGTGATAGAGAGGGCTCAACCGAGCACCAGTGCCGCGGAGAGAGCCGAAGCAAGGCACTCTCACCCTGCGGACACAGCAGTGACGGTCCACACAAACGCCGTCACCGTCAACCTGCCGGACTTCTGGCAAGAGGACCCCTCCTCGTGGTTTCAGCAAGCTGAAGCCCAGTTTGCACTTGCGGGCATCACGGCTGACGATACAAAGTTCTATCACATCGTCGCCAAACTCAACGCCGCCACTTCGAGATGTGCGCGGAGCATAATCCAGCGGCCGCCGGCCCAGGACAAATATGAAGAACTGAAAGCGACCATCGTGGCAAATTACGTCCCCTCAGCCGAGGAGAGAGCCGAGAGGATCCTGGCGGTCTACGGCCACAGAGGATGCAGACCCAAGGCCCTCATGGAGGACTTGCTGCAACTTAAAGAAGAGGACAATGACAACTTCCTCTTCCATTTCATATTCCTCAGTACGCTGCCACCACACATGAGAGGGACGCTGGCCAACATGCGATGCAGCACCCAGCAAGACTTCCGCACGCTAGCTCACGAAGCTCAACGGCTCGTCAACGCCTGCAAGGAGCAGACACCCACAGCAGCATCCGCAGACCTCAACACTGACGTCCGGAGCCACGAGGAGCCACAAATCACTGAGCAGAGCCAGCCCGCGGTGACAGTTACACGCCCAGGACGCAACAGACGGAGCGACGTTTGTTATTACCACCACTGCTTCACCGAGAAGGCTTACAAATGCGTTCCCCCCTGCAAATTCACAATTTCCAGAAAACGCTGAAGTCGAGAGCCGTTAACAGTGGCGGTTCTCGGTGAAAAAAGCAAGCTTTTATATGTGACGGACGGACACACCGGCAAGCGGTTCCTTATCGACACGGGAGCTCAACTAAGTTTTGTCATGCCCTCACAAGCAGACCGGGCCATGGGCACCCGGGGCAATGGAGCGGTGGCAGCCAACGGCTCCATCAACACTTTTGGTGAAAAGAGCCTGCACCTCTGCATCCACGGCCGCAGCTACAGATGGACATTTGTTGTAGCGGTGGTGAGTTTTAACTTGTTGGGCGCAGATTTTTTGTGTGCACATGGGTTATTAGTTGATCTAGCGAACAGGTGCTTGGTTAATGCACTGTCCTTTGCTTCTATTCCCTGCTCAGCCCGACTTTCTCCACCACCCGTGCAGGCTAGCGTCACCACAGCAGGAGGTAAGTTTGATCAACTCCTCACCCAATTTCCAGCACTCACAATTCCCAAATTCTCAGCCACAGTGGCTAAACACGGGGTTGAACATTTAATTCCCACAATGGGCCCACCCGTATTTGCCAAAGCTCAGCACTTAGACGCGGCCAAGCTCGCCATAGCTCGGGACGAGTTTACTACCCTTGAAAAATTAGGCATTATTAGACGCTCAAAAAGCCCCTGGGCCTCACCACTTCACATGGTTCTGAAATCCGACGGTTCTTGGAGACCGTGCGGCAATTACCGCAGATTAAACAATGCGACAGCACATGACCGCTACCCAATTCCTCACATTCAGGATTTTTCACTGCACCTGGCGGGTTGCGCATTTTTTCAAAAATAGACCTGGTCCGCGGTTATCATCAAGTCCCAGTTCGAGCAGAGGACATTCCTAAAACAGCTGTAATAACCCCTTTCGGCCTTTTTGAATTTTTGCGATGCCTTTCTGCCTCAAAGGCGCGGCTCAAACCTTTCAGCGGATGATGGACGCGGTATTACGCGACCTCCCTTTTGTTTTCGTCTACCTCGACGACATGCTGGTAGCCAGCCCGTCTGAGGAAGAACACGAGCAGCATCTCACTATGGTTTTTCAGAGGCTAGAAGAGCACGGGTTAATAATCAATCCAGCCAAATGCAAATTCGGTGTGTCACAAATTGATTTTTTAGGACACAGAGTTTCTCCGAAGGGGGCAGTCCCACTTCCAGACAAAGTTCACGCGATAAAAAGTTTCCCACGGCCACAAACGGTCAAATCGCTGCAAGAATTTTTAGGAATGGCTAATTTTTACAACCGTTTCCTCCCCCACGCAGCTCAGCTCATGCAGCCCCTATATGACGCGCTCAGAAAACAGAAAGCTTCCAACGCGGTCGAATGGACCCCGGAGCGCGAACGCGCCTTCGCAGAAGTAAAAAGCGCCCTAGCTAATGCCACATTGTTGGTTCACCCCAATCCCTCGGCCCGCATTGCGCTAACCACAGACGCTTCAGACCTGGCCATAGGGGCAGTTGTAGAACAACACGTCAGCGGAATCTGGCAACCTTTGGCATTCTTCAGCAAATCGTTAAACCAAACTGAGCGTAAATACAGCACTTTTGACAGAGAGCTGCTAGCGCTTCATTTATCCATCCGCCACTTCCAGTTCTGGTTAGAAGGGCGGAGTTTCACGGCTTTTGTAGACCACAAACCGCTCACCTTTGCTATGGCTAAAATTTCCGAACCGTGGTCAGGCAGGCAACAAAGACAGCTGGCTGCGATTTCAGAGTTCACCACAGACATTCGACATGTGGCAGGCAAACTTAACGTGGTAGCAGACTGCCTCTCTCACGCTGTGACATTGTCAGAGCGCGAGGAGACAGGTTATACTACCTCAGCCGCGGAACTCTTCACCAACGCGGACACATACGCAGCACCAATCCATGCGGGGATAGATTATGCAGCCATGGCAGAGGAACAAAGCAGTGACGCGGACGTGCGCGCACTCTTGTCTGGACCAACAGGGTTCTTTCTTTCAAAGGTCTTTTTATTATTATTAATTGAAGTATCAATACAATACAAAGTATTAGAAATTTTCATTTTTGTTTCAACCAAACAGTAAAAAACTAGAACTTAAAGCCAACAAATGTAAATGCTTCAAAGCACAAAAACCTTTAACAAAAAAAAAAAAAAAAAAAAAAAAAAAAAAATACAAAGAAAAATTATGTGTGTGAAGTGGGGTTGGGGTAAAGGGGATATGAGCTACTCAGAAACTATAATCGTGGGTCTTTCAAAGAAATCAAGAAACGGGCGCCATAATTTATAGAATTTGTTTTCAGAGCCACAGACTGTATATCTGATTTTTTCTAAATCCAAACAGGACATTATATCTTTTATCCACTGTAAATGTGAAGGGGGCGAAGAGTCTTTCCACTTCAGTAATACAGCACGTCTGGCCAATAATAATGAAAATTTGAATACTTTTAATTTGGAACTTGGCAAGACAAGTTCTGGAGCCACACCAAAAATGGCGCATAATGGATCAGGTTTAATTTGATATTGCAGGACTTCAGACATAGTGATAAAAACAGAATGCCAAAAATTCATCAATGCAGGGCAGGACCAATACATGTGAAGCAAAGTGCCAGGAGCGCTACCACACTTTTCACAAGTTGGGTCTATATCCGAGTAAATACGTGCTAACTTAACCTTGGACAGGTGCATCCGGTGTACAATCTTAAATTGAATAAGAGCGTGACGAGCACACATTGATACAGTGTGAACCTGGCCAAGAATAGAGTCCCACAGTTCATCAGTAAAAGTAAAATTAAGATCTTGTTCCCAGTTCAATTTGATAGCGGCCAGAGAAGAAGATTGTAAATTTGAAATTAAATTATATAAAACTGACATTACCCCCTTAGAAGTTGGTTTAACTAATAAAAAATCATCTAGAGGATTATCAGAAGGTTTTTGAGGGAATTGTTTTGTCATGGTTTGCACATAGTGTCTGACCTGGAGGAAGCGGAAAAAGTGTGTAGAAGTGATGTCGAATTTGGTGGAAAGTTGAGAAAAACTAGCAAATTGACCATCAAAATATAAATCCGCAAAAGATTTTAAACCTTTTCTGTGCCATATATGAAATGCACTATCAATAGTTGATGGGGTAAATAAATGATTTGCGGCAATTGGACTTCTAATGGAAAAAAACTGAAGACCGAAATTTTTCCTGAATTGAGACCAAATTCTAAGAGACTGACGAACTACTTTATTATTACCCAGTGTAGACAAAGCAAGGGGAAGTGGTGAACCTAAAATTGCCGGTAGGGAAGTTTGATTGTCCACATGTGACTCCATAAGGATCCAAATAGGTGATTTGGGTTCCAGATAAAAATGTTTCCAATATAACATGCACCTGATATTTGCTGCCCAGTAGTAATATTGAAAGTTAGGCAGAGCCATGCCACCTACTGATTTGGGTCTTTGAAGAAAAACTTTCCTCAATCTCGGATGTTTACCATTCCAAATAAATGAGGTAATCAGAGAGTCCAAAGACTTAAAAAAGGATTTAGGAATAAAAATGGGGAGACATTGAAACAAATATAAAAACTTTGGAAGTAACATCATTTTTACAGAATTGATTCTGCCAATTAAAGACAAAGATAATGGGGACCATTTGGAAAGTATTAACTTGCACTGGTCAAGTAAGGGGAGAAAATTATTTTTAAACAAGTAATTAAATTGTTTAGTGACACATATCCCAAGATAATTAAAATGATCAATAACAACCTTGAAAGGAAAATTTTCAAAATCCTGAACTTGAATCTTTTCATTAATCAGAAACAGTTCACTCTTATTAAGATTAATTTTATAACCAGAAAACCTACTAAAACTATCCAAAATATTAAGTATAGCGGGTAATGAAGTAAGTGGGTTGGAGAGAAATAATAAAAGATCATCAGCATAGAGTGAAACCTTATGCTCAATGCCACCCCTACAAATGCCTAGAAAGTCCCGGCTCCCACGGATTGCAATAGCTAACGGCTCAACTGCCAAGGCAAAGAGCAACGGGCTCAAAGGACAGCCTTGCCTCGTACCACGGTAAAGTCTAAAATAGTCAGAATAGCGACAATTAGTTAACACTGAAGCTAAAGGACTAGCATAGAGAAGTTTAATCCAGGAACAGAAGGAAGGACCAAAACCGAACCTCTCGGACCAACAGGGTTAAGGCTGGAGGAAAGGGGTTTACGCGACGGCGTGCCCCCCCTAATATGCGATATTTCAACCGGCCGACCTCGCTCGTTAGTCCCAGCTACATGGCGCCGCCTTATTTTCGACTCAATTCACTCCCTCGCGCACCCAGGTGTGCGCGCCTCGGTTAAAATGGTTGCCGAAAAGTTTGTGTGGCCTGGCCTGCGCAAAAACGTAAAAGAGTGGGCAAAAACTTGCATTTCTTATCAGCGCGCCAAAATACACAAACACACAAAAGCCCCTCTGGAGCCTTTTCCAATCCCTGCTAGAAGGTTCGACCACGTTCATGTCGACCTCGTGGGGCCACTACCTTCCTCCCAAGGTTTCACACACCCGTTAACAATGATAGATCGCACCACGCGCTCGCCAGAGGCAGTCCCTCTGGCGTCAATCACAGCGGAGGAAGTCGCTCGCGTTTTTTTGACAAACTGGGTGGCACGTTTCGGCGTCCCATCGGACATCACGTCCGATAGGAGGCCTCAATTTGTCTCGGAGCTTTGGTCAGCCATGTCCAGCAGCTTAGGGGCGACAATTCACCGCACCACCGCTTATCACCCTCAGGCTAATGGTTTTGCGAGCGTTTTCACAGGTCTTTAAAAGCCGCCCTCAGAGCCTCACTAACAGATACAAATTGGGTAAATAAACTTCCCTGGGTTTTATTGGGGTTGCGTGCTGCGCCTAAAGAGGATCTAGACGCCTCTCCAGCAGAATTAGTTTTTGCACAGCCTCTCAGGCTCCCAGGTGAATTTTTACCAGAGAACCCAGAGCCAGGGCACCTTCCAGCCCCGAGGTTTTTAGGCAGCAACGGACCGGACTCTCTCCCCGGACCGGCACATCACTCTTTTTCACGGGTTTTTGTCCCCCAAGCTTTAAAAAACGCTGAATTCGTTTTTGTTAGGCATGAAGCTTTAAAACCAACTTTCCGCCCACCATACGATGGGCCATTCAGAGTGCTGGAACCTGGTGATAAACACTTTGTGCTTGATTTTGGGGATAGAAAAGAAACAGTCAGCATTGACAGACTTAAACCTGCCTTCTTGGTGAGAGACGAGCCTGCACGGTTGGCGAGAGCACCCCGGTGGGGTAGATCCCCCAAGAGAAAAGACTCAGCCCCCCTGCACGGAACAATTAATCACTCTCCTCCCCAAGCTGCAGATTCCTTACAGGAAGGTCCCAGCAAGACGCCCAAGCGGACCCACAGCAGATTCGGGAGAAGATTAAAACCCAGAAAGCACAGAGACTGATGCAAACTACTCAACAGTTGTTCACTAATTGTGCTGTAACAGTTTAGGACTGACTTGTGATTTTACTATGCTGTTATGATTACCACTGAACTCTCTTAGGAGCATGGCTGCTGGAAAGTTTCTTCTGTGGCAAGAGGTGTAGCAGTTAGTATGTCATAGTAATTATCTTTAACTGTGAATTTTTCTATTGTCCTTTTCTTAGTTGTTTGGGGGGGGCTGTGGGCTATATTAATCATATATTCCATAACCTACATATGTTGAAGCATGTGGGAATGTTTGGTGATTACATATGTAAGGCGACTTCACACCTCAGAAAGGACAAAGACTCTCACCCGCCAGTGTAAGAACAAAGACTTTCCCAGACACTGTGGTGGAGACTGGAGGAGCTGCCCTCACCCCCCAGGGCCATGAGGAGGAGTACGAAGACAATGGGGGAGATTAAGATAATGAGGGATGTCAGCTTTTGATATGCATGTCTTTTGTTATGTGCAAGTATAAGTTGATAGAGCCAAAACTGTTCGGTCTCTTTTTTCCTTCTTCTGCTGCTGCACTAGGATGAGACTTGTTAGAGGAGCTGATAATAAACTTTGGTTTATGAATCATATCGTCTCGTTATTTCAAGCTCCTCTACACCAACAATAATACTGTTCAACCTGACCATTTCTGGGACAATTCATCATTACAGGCCTAGTAGTGATTATGGTTCTGAGATTTAAAAAAATATATAATAGAGAAGCTGCAAATGTAGGGAAAAAAATTACAAGAAAAGTTACATATTTATACAAATAAATACAGTTAATCTACAAGGAAAAATGTTTGAAATGTACAAGAAAATTTGCAAATTTACACGATAAATGTCAGAATTTCTAAGAAAAGCCACATTTCTGAAAAATGTTTATGCTGATGCAGCAAACTGAGGGAGAAGAACGACTGTAGAAAATATCTGGATATTCACTCTGAACTGATAAGGAATATTTGGAGGCCTAAACCTGGTACTCATGACAGTCCAAATCTGTACCACAAACATGTTAGAGTAGTAAATATGATATAAATATGATGGTGACAAAAACTACAGAACACATGTTTTAAAAGAAATTCAATCTGGATTACGGCTGCTTGTTTTAATTTTTCATGTTTGGATTTTTATCTCAATTTACTGCTGACACAACCGTATACGTGTATAATCTTTGGTTGTTTAGTTTGTTTGTTGAAAACTAGTGAAAGGACCGAGGTGCTGATGCCTCAGTGACAGAGCCTTGGCAGAGGGATGCATTCTTGGATCATCACCAAAATGTTATGGGTTCCTCTCTAGCCCAAGGACCACCACTGGTAAAAATTTCATCCAAATCCATGCAGTAGTTTTGGAGTTCATGCATGTGCAGTGAAAATAATCTGCAGTTCACATGCCTGTACTGTGGACGGCAGCCAAGAGCCACCAACCTGATTTGAACAGCTGCAATCCAAACACAAAAGAAGAGCACGGTGGCAGACGTTTTAAATGGCGGAAGTGATTGAGGTACGAGAATACAATGACAATCAAGATGAGCAGGAGATTTTGCTGTTTAGTGACAGAGGAAGAAAACAGATGGGCAAAAAGACGGACATTTGTTCACCCAGTATTGGTTGATTGCTCAGTACTTCCTTCTGGTAAGAAGGAAGCAGCTCGAGGTCTGGTGAACAGTACTTGATTTTGGGTTGTAGCCAGCTTTGAATGATGATACGGGTTATATATACGGTTTTTGTGTGTCAGCCTTGTTTCCAAGGGATCGCCTTTGCAATCAAAAGGCTAGGCAGCATTGGTCTGTTTGGAGCAGATTTGTTTTACTCCCGCTATGTCTTCCGCTCAGACTGAAACTGACTTTAGTTTGAGTCTCTTCATTTGTAAAGGACATTTCAAGGTCAGGCATTGGCTTGCTTGCTACCAGATGATCATGAAAACCGGCACTACCTGTCTCATGGGTCGGGCCGTCGCCAACTCAACCGGCATCCCCACCCTTCCGAGGGCGTGGAGGGTGAAACAGGGCATCCTGGCAGAACTAAAAACAATATCTGTCACAGGTCTGTGGTGGACCACTCCCAGTTACACAGGGTGAGACTGGACATCCTGGCAGATAAACACTTCTGTCGCAATGTCTGTGGTGGACTGTGCCAGTCAGTGCACTGTGACATCCACTACACAAAGAGCAGAGATAAACAAACCTATCATCTGGTCAGTCACTGCAACAGATACTGGAGTCAGTTTGTCTTGGCTTGTCCTTGGCACTGATAATACCTTTTCCTGCTAGTCCAGCAAAAGCGAGCAGTACTCAAATACTTTGCAAGCAGTTTCATGAAATGGTCAATCAGAAAGCAACTCATACCGGCTCGGATGTCGCCTGGGCTTACAAGGTCCGCGTTGATTTGTTCACACTCCGACAGGCAGCAAAAAGTAAGCTAGGAACAGGAAGACAAAAGAAGAGGAAAACAGCAACCTTGTGTGTAGCAGAATGGAATGTAAGATAAGATAAGCCTTTATTAGTCCCACAACGGGGAAATTCCAGGATTGCAACAGCACAGGGATAGCAACACTCAGAGCAACAATCAGAAGGCAAAAAAAGCAAGCAAGAGCAGCTAATATACATATGTACATATTACTATAAAATATATATATACACACACACACACACAGACACACAGTGCAGAGCATTGTAGCTGGATGGAATAAATATATGAATATATGAACACACAGTGCAGAGCATTGTAGCTAGATGGAATAAATATGTAAATATATAAACACCCACAGTATGGAGCATTGCAGCTAGGTGGAATAAATATGCAAGTATATAAACACACACAGTGCGGAGCAATGTAGCTAGATGGAATAATATGTAGATATATAAAAACACAGTGCGGAGCATTGTAGCTAGATGGAATAAAAATATAGATACATAAATATAAACACACCCAGTGCAGAGCATTGTAGCTAGATGGAATAAGTATGTAAATATATAAACACACACAGTGCAGAGCATTGTTGCTAGGTGGGATGAAACAGCATAACCGTCTATTTAGTTATCCTACATGGTATGATTATGTGCCCATACATATTCTCACCCTCCATAGCGACCGGTATGTTCCTAGTTGTATGCCGGAGAGGACCATTGTGTAAGTCCATCCATCCATCCATCCATCTTCTACCGCTTTTCCGGAGGTCCGGGTCGCGGAGGCAGCAGTTCAAGCAGAGAAGCCCAGACTTCCCTCTCCCCAGCCACCTGCTCCAGCTCTTCAGAGGGGATACCAAGGCGTTCCCAGACTAGCTGGGAGACATAGTCTCTCCACCGAGTCCTGGGTCTGCCCCGGGGTCTCCTCCCAGTGGGACGTGCCTGAAACACCTCAAGTGGGAGGCGTCCAGGAGGCATCCTAATCAGATGCCCATACCACCTCAACTGACTCCTTTCAATGTGGAGGAGCAGCGGTTCTACTCTGAGCCTCTCCCGGATGACTGAGCTCCTCACCCTATCTCTGAGGGTGAGTCCAGCAATCCTACGGAGAAAGCTCATTTCAGCCGCTTGTATCCGCGATCTCGTTCTTTCGGTCATTACCCAAAGCTCGTGACCATAGGTGAGAGTAGGAACGTAGATTGACTGGTAAATCGACAGCTTTGCCTTAGAACTAAGCTCCCTCTTCACCACAACAGACCGGTACAACGTCCGCATCACTGCAGATGCTGCTCCAATCCGTCTGTCGATCTCTCGCTCCATTTTCCCCTCACTCGTGAACAAGACCCCAAGATACTTAAACTCCTCCACTTGGGGCAGGAGCCTGTCCCCAACCCGGAGAGGAC
Source organism: Pholidichthys leucotaenia (assembly GCA_020510985.1). Classification (NCBI taxonomy): domain Eukaryota; kingdom Metazoa; phylum Chordata; class Actinopteri; order Cichliformes; family Pholidichthyidae; genus Pholidichthys; species Pholidichthys leucotaenia. The sequence continues at coordinate 83,044 of JAJAQF010000145.1, read as the reverse complement.
AATCCACCTTTTTCCGGCTGAGGACCATGGACTCGGACTTGGAGGTGCTGATTCTCATCCCAGCCGCTTCACACTCAGCGGCAAACCGTCCCAGCAAGAGCTGTAGGTCATTGCTGGATGAAGCCAACAGGACAACATCATCTGCAAACAACAGAGATGAGATCCTGTGGTCCCCAAGCATGACACCCTCCATTCCCTGGCTGCGCCTAGAAATCCTGTCCATAAAAATTATGAACAGGACCGGTGACAAAGGGCAGCCCTGGCGGAGTCCAACTCTCACTGGGAATGACTCCGACCGAGTGTTGGCAATGCGAACTAAACTCTCACAACGGTCGTACAGAGACCGAATAGCTCGTAACAACAAGCCCGATACCCCATACTCCCGAAGCACCCCCCACAAAAATCCACGAGGGACGCGGTCAAATGCCTTCTCCAAGTCCACAAAACACATGTAAACTGGTTGGGCAAACTCCCACGAACCCTCAAGAATTCTCGAGAGGGTAAAGAGCTGGTCCGATGTGCCACGGCCAGGACGAAAACCACATTGCTCCTCCTGAATCCGAGGTTCGACCAACGGCCGGACTCTCCTCTCCAGTACCTTGGCATAGACCTTCCCAGGGAGGCTGAGGAGTGTGATCCCTCTGAAGTTGGAGCACACCCTCCGGTCCCCTTTTTTGAAGAGAGGAACCACCACCCCGGTTTGCCATGCCAAAGGCACTGCCCCCGACCTCCACGCAATGTTGCAGAGGCGTGTCAACCATGACAACCCAACAACATCCAGGGCCTTGAGGTACTCGGGGCGAATCTCGTCCACCCCCGGGGCCCGGCCACCAAGGAGATTTTTAACCACCTTGGCGACCTCAGCCCCTGTGATAGGCGAGTCATCCCCCTCGTCCCCAAACCCTGCTTCCTCTGTGGAAGGCGTATCAGTGGGATTGAGGAGATCCTCGAAGTATTCCTTCCACCGCCCGACGATATCCCCAGTTGAAGTCAACAGTGTCCCATCCGCACCATACACAGTGTGGACGGGGAGCTGCTTTCCCCTCCTGAGCCGCCGAACAGTTTGCCAGAATCTCTTTGAAGCCGACCGAAAGTCTTGTTCCATGGCCTCACCGAACTCCTCCCATACCCGGGTTTTTGCTTCAGCAACCACCCGAGCTGCACTCCGCTTGGCCTGCCGGTACACCTCAGCTGCTTCGGGAGTCCCACAAGCCAACCAAGCTTGATAGGACTCCTTCTTCAGCTTAATGGCCCCCCTCACCACTGGTGTCCACCACTTGGTTCGGGGGTTGCCACCACGAGATGCACCGACCACCTTGCGGCCGCAGCTCTGGGCTGCCGCTTCAACAACAGAGGTGGAGAACATGGCCCATTCAGACTCCATGTCTCCAGACTCCCTCGGAATGTGGTTGAAGTTCTTCCGGAGGTGGGAGTTGAAGACCTCCCGGACAGGGGCCTCAGCCAGACGCTCCCAGCACACCCTCACTATACGTTTGGGTCTACCAGGTCTGAATGGCTTCCTCCCCTGCCATCGGATCCAACTCACCACCAGGTGGTGATCAGTTGACAGCTCTGCACCTCTCTTTACTCGGGTGTCCAAGACATACGGTCGCAGGTCTGATGATACGATAACAAAATCGATCATCGACCTGCGGCCTAGGGTGTCCTGGTGCCAGGTGCACATATGGACACCCTTATGCTTGAACATGGTGTTCGTTATAGACAGACTGTGGTTAGCACAGAAGTCCAATAACTGAACACCACTCGGGTTCAGATCGGGCAGGCCGTTCCTCCCAATCACCCCCCTCCAGGTTTCACTGTCGTTGCCCACGTGCGCATTGAAGTCCCCCAGTAGGACAATGGAGTCTCCAGGAGGAGCACCCTCCAGCACCCCAGTCACAGACTCCAAAAAGGGTGGGTACTCTGAAACATCATTTGGTGCATAGGCACAAATGATGGTCAGGACCCGTTTCCCAACCCGAAGGCGCAGGGAAGCAACCCTTTCGTCCACCGGGGAAAACTCCAATATAGAGGCAGCAAGGTGGGGCGATACAAGAATACCTACCCCTGCTCGTCGCCTCTCACCCGGGGCAACTCCAGAAAAGGCCAAGCTCCAGCCCCTCTCCAGGAGACTGGTTCCGGAACCGGAGCTGTGTGTTGAGGTGAGGCCGACTATATCTAGCCGGTATCGCTCAATCTCGTACACCAGCTCAGGCTCCTTCCCCACCAGAGAGGTGACATTCCACGTACCAAAAGCCAGTTTAGAAAGCTTGGGATCAGTCCGCCAAGGTCTCCGCCTTTGACTGCCACCTAATCCACATAGCACCGGACTTCCATGATCCCTCCTGCAGGTGGTGAACCTACTGGAGGGCGGACCCATGTAACTCCTTCGGGCTGAGCCCGGCCGGGTCCCATGGGTGGAAACCCGGCCACCAGACGCTAGCCTTCGAGCCCCTCCCCCAGGCCTGGCTCCAGGGTGGGGCCCCGGTAACCCCATACCGGGCGGGGTACACTGAATCCTTGATATACAATTTATCATGAGAGTCTGTTGGATCGTTCTTCGTCTGGCCCTTCACCCAGGACCAGTTTGTCTTGGGAGACCCTATCAGAGGCAAATTGCCCCGGACAACATAACTCCTGGGATCACTGGGGCACACAAACCCCCCCACCACGATAAGGTGACGATCCATGAGGGGATTGTGTAAGTCTATTGCATCTTTTGCATTCAAAAACTATTAGTTTGTTACGTCTTTTTGCTATCTCTGCGAGCAGCCCTGCTTAGGTTGTACAGTCTGACAGCCGTTGGTAGGAAGGACCTACGAAACCTCTCGGTTGTGCACCTGGGATGATGTAGTCTGCTGCTAAATGAGCTCCTCAGTGCATCCAGTATGTCCTGCATAGGGTGGAACTCGGACTCCAGCAGAGATGACAGTTTAGCCACCGTCCTTCTCTCTCCTATCTCCTCCATCGGATCAAGGCGTTGCCCCAGGACAGAGCTAGCTTTCTTAATCAGTTTGTTCAGTCTCTTCCTATCGGCTGCAGTAATGCCACTGCCCCAGCAGACCACTCCAAAAGTGATGGCTGATGCCACCACCGTGTCATAGAATGACTTCAGCAGCGCCCCTTGTACACCAAAAGACCTGAGTCTCCTCAGCAGGAACAGCCTGCGCTGTCCCTTCTTGTAGAGTGCGTCAGTATTGTGTGACCAGTCTAGTTTATTGTTCAGATGAATACCCAGGTACTTGTAGGATGTCACCATCTCGATGTCTGTTCCCTGTATATTTACTGGTGCTGTGAGGGGCTGCCCATGCCTGCGGCAGTCCACCACCAGCTCCTTAGTTTTCCTCGCGTTGATCTGGAGGCAGTTCCGATGGCACCAGTCCACAAAGTCCTGGATAAGCCCTCTGTACTCAGCTTCATCTCCGCTGGAGATGAGACCAACGATCGCAGAGTCATCAGAGAACTTCTGTAGATGGCAATGTGTTGTGTTGTGTGAGAAGTCCGCAGTATAAAGAGTGAACAAGAAGGGAGCCAGCACCGTTCCCTGGGGGGCCCCCGTGCTACTGATGATCGTGTCGGAAACACAGTCCCGGGTTCTCACAAACTGAGGCCGGTTCGTGAGGTAGTCCAGGATCCATGATGACAGGTGCTGGTCCACCCCTGCGCGCAGCAGCTTGTCCTTCAGGATCATCGGTTGGATGGTGTTGAAAGCACTGGAGAAGTCAAAGAACATGATCCTCACCATATTCCCGGGCTTCTCCAGGTGGGACAGAGAACGATGAAGGAGGAAGATCACCGCATCCTCCACCCCAATGCCATGCTGGTAGGCGAACTGGAGTGGATCCATCGCTGGTTCCACCAGGGGGCGGAGATGAGCAAGGAGCAGTCTCTCCAGGGTCTTCATCAAGTGGGACGTCAAGGCCACCGGTCTGAAGCTGTTCAGGTCTTTGGGGTGGGAAGTTTTTGGTACAGGTACCACACAAGATGTTTTCCACAGCTGTGGTACCCTCCCCAGTTTCAGGCTCATGTTGAAGATATACGTCACAATCCCACACAGCTGGTCTGCACAGGACTTGAGGAGCTTTGCGCTGATGCCGTCCGGTCCCGACGCCTTCCTCGCCTTGATCTTCCTCGGCTCCGTCCTCACCTGGGTCTTGGTCAGGGTCAGGATGGGGGGCTGTGTGTTGGGAGTGGGGGGGGGTGTCGGTGGAGTGGGGAGTGGGTAGCAGGACTTGATTTCTTAGAGGCAGCAGTGGTTGTTGTGCAGACAGGGGGGAGGGCGGTTGGTCAAATCTATTGAAAAACAGATTCAGGTTGTTCGCCCACTCCCTGCCCCCCGTGGCCTGGGGGGAGGTATTCTGGAGCCCCGAGATGGTTTTGAGGTTTCTCCAGACCCCGCTGATGTCGCTCTGTTGCAGCTTGTCCTCCATCTTCTTCCTGAAGCTGTCCTTGCCTTCTCTGATCTTTCTCCTCAGCTCCCTCTGTACGGACTTCAGCATCTCCCTGTTCCCCGACCTGAAGATCCTCTTCTTCTCTCTCAGAAGTGTTTTTATCTCAGGGTTGATCCAGGGTTTGTTGTTTGAGTGACGCCGTATGGTCTTGGTGGGAACGGATTTGTCCACACAGAAGCTGAGGTAGCCCGTGAAGGTGTGAATGAGGCCATCGATGTCCTCACCATGTGGATCGCAGAGCTGCTTCCAGGCAGTGGCTTCAAAACAGTCCCTTAGAGTGTCCATTGTCTCCTCAGACCATAACTCCACTGTGTGCATTGCCGGAGGTTGTCTGTGCACTAGAGGTTTGTACACCGGTCGGAGATGAACCAAGTTGTGATCCGATCTCCCAAGTGGGGGGAGTTGTGATGAGGTGTACGCCTCCTTAGTGTTTGCGTAGAACAAATCCAGTGTTTGTATGTATGTACACACTCTATTGGACAGCAACATCACAGCAACATCACAGCGCCCAGAAAGACAGACCGCATTTGTGGCCCTGGAAATGAACAGGTACAATGTAGACATAGCTGCACTTATTGAAACAAGATTGCCTGGATATGACAGCTTGGAAGACCATGGGTACATCTTCTTTTGGAGTGGGAGATCAACTCAAGAAAGGAGAGAAGCAGGAGTGGGCTTTGCAGTTAGAAAGGAGATAGCAGCAATGCTTGATGAGGAACCGGTGCCAATCAACGACAGGATAATGACTATGAGACTCCCACTACAGCGGAAGATGTATGCCACACTCATTAGTGTATATGCTCCAACAATGACCAACACAGAGGAGGTGAAGGAAGAGTTCTACAGTGATTTACGTGAGACTATCAGGCGTGTATCGACTGATGACGGGCTGATACTCGGAGATTTTAATGCCAGAGTCAGTCGGACACCGAGAAATGGAAAGGAGTGCTAGGCAGTCATGGAGTAGGCAACTGCAATGCTAATGGAGAACTTCTACTTGCACTATGTTCAGAGTACAACCTTGTGATAACCAACACTCTATTTAAGCACAAGGACACACACAAGAAGACATGGATGCACCCAAGATCCAAGCACTGGCACTTATTAGACTACATCATAGTCAGGCATAGAGACAGAAGGGATGTATTGACACCAGAGCAATGAGAGGCGCGGACTGTGGCACTGATCATGTTATGCTGAGATCTAGATTAAGGATTTGGAGTCGAAAACAGCACCGCAGGACGGGTGCGAAGCCACCACAGAAGCTAAACACTAGTGCACTGAAAGGCCAAAAGAAGCAGGAAGAACTTACACAGGAAATGGATGAAAACTTGAAAGACTGGGACAGCAACAACTCAGAGAATGACATAGAAGAGAAATGGGCAACACTGAAGGATACGGTGTATCAGACTGCGAGTGATGTATTAGGCCACCCTGAGAGGAAACATCAAGATTGGTTTGATGAGCATGATGAACACCTGAAGAAACTACTAGAAGCGAGGAACACAGCTAGGCAGGAAAACCTACAGTGTAACACAAGGTCAAAGAAGAAGAAATACTTAAAGGCACAGAGTGAGCTACAGAAGTACACCAGAGAGATGAAGTCCAACTGGTGGGATGAAAAAGCGGAGAAACTTCAAACTGCAGCAGACAGGAAGGACATGAAAACATTCTTCACAGGTTTGAGAGAAATCTACGGCCCTAAACCAAGAGGATTGATCCAACTAAAGGTGGATGGTGAAACGGTTTTGCAGGAGAAAGACAAGATCCTGGACAGATTTGCAAACCACTTTGAGCAACTACTAAACAACCCTGGAGATCTCACTGAAGAGGCTAAAGAAGCTCTAGTGCAGCAACCAGCTGTATCAAGTCTGGATGAACCACCAAATTTTGATGAACTAATGGCAGCTATCAGGACAACACAGGATGGTAAAGCTCCAGGAAGGGATGGAATTCCAGCAGAAGTGTGGAAATTTGGTGGTGTTCTGCTGACCAACTGCCTGCACAAGCTCATCCAAGAGATATGGGATGCCCAGAAAGTACCTCAAGACTGGAAGGATGCAAGTATTGTGCCTTTGTTCAAGAAAGGTGACAGGAAGGATTGTGGAAATTACCGAGGTATATCACCGCTAGCCACTGTTGGTAAGATTCTCTCACGTGTACTACTTAACAGACTCAGTGAACACATCTCGCAGAATGTACTACCGGAAACCCAGCACGGCTTTATAAGTGGAAGAAGCACAATGGACATGATTTTCTGCTTGAAACAGGTTCAAGAAAAGTGTATTGAACAGAACATGCCGCTTTATGTAGTCTTCATAGACTTTAGTAAAGCCTTTGATACTGTTTCGCGACAAGGACTTTGGCAGATACTCAAGAAATATGGTTGTATAGAGAAGTTTGTCAGCCTCATCGAGGCACTCCATACAGGTATGCAAGCAAACGTGGCAATGAGTGGTTCAGTATCTAAAGACTTTTCAGTAAGCAACGAGGTGAAACAAGGGTGTGTGCTGGCACCTACACTCTTCTCGCTATATCTGGCAACCATGCTTAAGGTGGCCTTCAAAGACACTTCAGAAGGAGTATACATTCAAACAAGGAAAGAAGCAGACTTGTTCAATGTGGCACAGTTTAAAGCCAAGAGTAAGACATCGATAAAGATAGTAAGAGAAATGCTCTTTGCCAACGACAGTGCTCTAGTTGCACACAGTGTGGAAGATATGCAATCTTTAGTGGAGAAATTTGCAAGAGCAGCTAGCCAATTCAGCCTCCAAATCAACATCAAGAAGACAGAGTGCCTTTATCAACCACCAAAGTTCCAATTATTAACATCACTACCAGAAGAGATCAGCATAGGTACAGAGCCACTAGTCAAGTGCAAGACTTTCAAGTACCTAGGGAGTACTGTTTCAGAGAATGCTAGGCTGGAGGATGAACTATCTCTCAGAATGGCAAGAGCGAGCGCTGTGTTTGGAAACTTGAGGGAGAGACTGTGGAACAATTGACATGTGTCTATCCGTGTGAAGTGCAAAGTGTACTATTGTACGGTGCTGAAAATTGGACTGTCTACAGAGTGCAGGTGAAAAACTCCATGCTTACATGATGAGACACCTTCGAGCTATAATGAACAGCTCATCTAAAGACAAGATAACCAACATAGAAGTGTTGAAAGGAGCTGGTCTACCATCAATGGAAGACATGCTACTACAGATGAACCTGAGATGGCTCGGACATGTTGAGAGGATGGACCACCAGCGTCTCCCTCGGCAGTTACTCTACTCACAGTTATCCGAGGGCAAACACAATCAGGGTAGACCAAGGCTCAGATTTAAAGACACTGTATAAAGAAACTTGAAGAAGTTGGACATAGACAGGAGTTCCTGGCAGCGGAAGGCTAAGGACAGAGCTGTGTGAAGGAATCTGATCAGACCTAAATGAAACAGTCATTGTCGCCCCCGACAGACTGCTATGATGATGATGATGACTTCCTTCTGGTGGGAATTTCAGGGCACATGCACAGTACTGTTCCATTGACTGTACAGGTGAGCTATTTTTTTGTTTATTTCAAAAAATAACGTGCTATTTCAAAATTCTGGCAAATTAAAAGTTGAGAAAATATGGTAACACAATGATACAAGCCCTTAGTTCCACTTAATTTTGACTGGGTGAGCTGAAACAGAGAGGTGGATTGCCAGATACACAAACAGAGGCAATAACCAATTACCGTATCAAATCAAATCAAAATCAAATCAAACTTTATTGTCATATTGCTGTACATACAACTGTAGTGCAGGCAAGATGAAATTGCGTTTCTCTCGGCATCCATATAAGAAGCAGCATGATTAAGACACACTCCCACATAGCTCCCACCCCCCCATCCATTCACACATCCCTGAGACATACTTGGGGAAAAAGAATAACTAACTATAATATACAAAATGTCCATAGGTGCAGTAGTGTGTATGTGAGATTCCGGGTCAGCTGTTCAGCATCCTGACAGCTTGTGGGAGGAAGCTGTTGATCAGTCTGGTGGTTCTGCCTCTGATGCTCCGGAATCGTTTACCAGATGGAAGAAGTTCAAAGTGTTTATGCAGAGGGTGAGAACGGTCCTTGACAATGTTCAGTGCCCTGCTCCTACAACGGTTCTGAAAAAGTTCTTGGACAGAGGGGAGGGAGACTCCAATTACCCTCTCCGCCCCCTTGACTATCCTCTGCAGGGCTTTTTTGTCTGACATACTGCAGCTGGAGTACCATGTAGCAATGCAGTACGTCAGAACACTCTCCACCACACCTCTGTAGAAGGTCCTGAGGATGCAGATGGGGAGAGAGGCCTGTTTGAGTTTCCTCAAGAAGTGTAGTCTCTGCTGAGCTTGCTTCCTGATCTCCAAGGAATTCTTGCTCCAGGTCAGGTCCTGCGAGATCTGCACTCCGAGGAACTTGATGTTCTCTACTCTCTCCACTAAACGGCCGCCGATGCTGAGGGGGACGTGCTCAGGCTGTGACCGCCGGAAGTCGATAATCATCTCCTTTGTTTTGTCCACGTTGAGCACCAGATTGTTCTCCCTGCACCAGCCCTCCAGGTCTCTCACTTCTTCCCTGTACATTGATTCCTCATCCCTCTGAATAAGTCCCACCACCGTGGTGTCATCTGCAAACTGAATAATCTGGTTCCCCTCGTGTTTGGATACACAGTCATGTGTTAGAAGTGTAAACAACAGTGGACTGAGTACACAGCCTTGAGGGGTTCCGGTACTCAGCGTGACAGAGTTGGAGATGTTGTTTCCAACCCGGACAGACTGAGGTCTCTCAGTCAGGAAATCCAGGATCCAGAGACATGTGGCGGTGTTCAGACCGAGAAGGAGTAATTTCTCTATCAGTCCCTGGGGAATAATGGTGTTGAATGCTGAACTGAAATCAATGTACAGGAGTCTGGCGTAGGTGTCTTTCTGGTCCAGGTGGGTGATGACAGAGTGTAGGGTGGTGACTATAGCATCCTCCGTGGAGCGGTTTGAACGATATGCAAACTGGAGCGGGTCGTGTGATGCAGGGAGGCAGGCTGTGATGTGTGGTTTGACAAGCCGTTCAAAACACTTCATCACAATTGGTGTAAGTGCAACAGGACGATAGTCATTCAAACATGACACCACTGGTTTCTTTGCCACCGGTACAATGATAGAGGTCTTGAAGCATCTGGGAACGATGGCCTGACTCAGGGAGATGTTATAAATGTCAGTCAGGACATCCGCCAACTCGCTCGCGCAGTCTCGGAGCACACGTCCCGGAATGTTGTCTGGACCTGCAGCTTTGCGTGGGTTGATTCTGGATAGGGTCCTCCGTGTGTCCGCTGTGTTAATGGTAAAAGCTGGTCCGACCGATGGTGGGAGTGGGCCGGCCCTCCCTCTGATTGTCGAGTTTGATGCTTCAAAACGTGCAAAGAAGTTGTTAAGCCTGTCTGGAAGCGAAGCGTCGTTATCATCGACCCCCTGCCTAGACGTAAAGCCCGTCAGTGTCCGAACTCCCTGCCACATCTGCTTGGTGTTCCTAGTGTCACAGAGGTGTCCCTGGATTTTCTCCGCATAGGTGCGCTTTGCCACCTTAATTCCCTTTGAAAGCGCAGACCTGGCTGAGCGGAGGGCAATCCTGTCCTTCGCTCTGAACGCTGCATCTCTGGCTTTAAGCAGCGAGCGCACCTCTGCAGTCATCCAGGGCTTATGATTACCCCGCATAGTGATGGTCTTCACTGTAGTGACATCCTCTGTGCACTTCGCGATGTAGCTGGTGACCGAATCAGCATACTCCTCCACATCTGTCCTGTCTTCCTGGGAGGCTGCTATTTTGAAGATCCTCCAGTCTGTGTGATGAAAACAGTCTTGCAGTGCAGAGGTTGCACTCTCTGGCAAAATCCTGATTTGTTTCACTGCTGGCCTGCTGCGCTTCAATAAAGGTTTGTAGGCAGGAACCAGCATCACAGACATGTGATCAGAACGGCCGAGATGGGGGCGGGGTAACGCTTTATATGCATCTGTGTTTGTGTACACTAAGTCCAACATATTCTCTCCTCTGGTCTTAAAGTCTACACATTGTTTAAACTTGGGGAGCACAGTCTTTAAGCTGGTGTGGTTAAAATCCCCCGCAACCACCACAAAACTGTCCGGGTGTGACGTTTGGATTTTACTGATTGCATTGTGCAGTTCCCCGAGTGCCATCTTAGCATTAGCTTTAGCGTTAGCGCTTGGCGCTATGTAAACACCAACTACAAACACGTTGCTGAATTCCCTCGGCAGATAAAAAGGCCGACAATTAACAATAAGGAACTCCGCCAACGGAGAGCAGTGTTTAGACACTAACGTGGTATTAACGCACCAGGCATTATTATTATGCCTGAGGCATAATAATAATAAATGCATCCCTACTCCAGCTGATAATAAAAACTAGCGCAGTGCCCATATGACCCCGTTGGGACTGGTGACATCATAGAAGTGATGCTTGCACCAAGAATAAGAGTTCTTATAAGGAGTTCTGAACAGCTCCTTATAAGGTCTTCTAGGAAGACCCGGTTCTGGAGAGGGCCCAAATTTTTGTCACTATTCCACCGGCCTCCAGAGGCTACCCTGTGAATTTCAGTCCCCAACTCCCAGCAGTTGTACCTTTTTGACGTCTGTGTTCATTTAATAGCTCCTGTATGGACGTTCATTAAAGATTCAAAATTCAGATGTATGCAGATGACACAGTCATCTACACACATGGGAAGGAAGCCAAACAAGTGGCTGACAAGTTAATGAGAGCAATAGAGAAGATGTGAAAATGGCTTAATCAATCATGCCTCACTCTGAATGTAAGGAAAACAGCTACCATGTATTTTACCAATAAACAAAATCATATGCACTATCTGACTATAACTGTAAAAGGAGCCAATGTAGAAAATGTAACAGTTTAAGTATTTAGGCGTCACATTAGATCCCACGTTCAGTTTTAAAAAGCACATAAAACAGATGAGCCACACTGAAATATAATCCTGCAAACTTTCATTGCATCAGAAACTCACTTATTCTAAAAGGATCAAAAACTTTTCTAAATGCCATGATTTTGACACATTTCTCCTGTTGCATCTCATGCTGGTCACAAGCCAACAGTACGACTCTGAAACCATTGGAATCCCTGTATAAACATTCCATCAAAATTCTGGATAACAAGACACGACAGTATCACCATTGTGGTATACTTGCCAAACACTAAATGTTAAGCTTTGAAAATATGATTATGTATGCAAATATACGGTTGGTCTTTAAAATTATCCATGGTTCTGCACCCCCACCTCTTAAGAATTTGTGTATCTAACTTCTGAACAAAATACCAGAATAACAAGGACTTCCTCTAGGTGGTATTGTTGCATCCTGTTATGTCCGGAAACCCGGAATGACCAACGGGGAGTAGAGCTGATTCAGAACACAAACTTTATTACAACAAGGATGATATATAGTATATAGCTTATGGTACAGTGTGTCTGTCACGGGAGGCTGAGGCATAAGAGAGGAGAGAACCAAGAGGCCCTATGATAGCCGACTCTTCCTTTATAATAGTCCGGCGTGAAGACGCCACCGCATAGCTGTGTCACCACGCCAGTGCAAGTTAGAGTAACCCCTTGTAGTTACACACACACTACATTCACCCCCCCCTTCCTTGGAAAAACAGAAAACACATGCAGTCAAATCAACCCTCCCGAATTTGGTACATAATGAAACAAAGAACTAGCTAGGGCTAGCGGGCAGACCACCACGTGGCTGAGTGGGTTATTCTGCCACGATCTGTTGGCAGCCGTGCCCCTAGCTAAACAGTCTTCTTTTTTCCATTGAGGAAGGCAGTTCATTTGGAGGGGCCTGAGGCCAGCTTGTAGTGGACGCACCCCTGGACGCGTCAGTTGCAAGGCTGGGTGCCAACCTGCTGGAGCTGCAGCATGCTCATCAACAGTGTCCTAGCCAGGATCCCACACCAACTGGGTTGGCTTCAACACTGCGTCTTGATCTGCGGCAGCTGCTCTCACCTTCCACAGATGGCTGGCCTGCCATCTCGATCCATCTGCCATCTGAACGGCAGCTGGTCTCAGCTATGCGGCGATCTTCATAGGTGTCGTGGTGGTGACGATGTTAAGGCCGACTGTGAGGCCGGTCGCTTGGTTCTGCGGACCGAAACCCAGTTCATCACTGTGAGTGGTTGTGATGTTATGTTATGACTCTCACATCTGCTGCATCCACCAGGTTGTGGTGGTTCTGTTACATCCTGTTGGGTCACAGAATCTTCATCCTGCCTCTCAGCAGCAGCTCCTGGAGACTGATCCCAGGCGTGGATTTGGAAGACGTCTGGTGGTTCTATTGTGTTCTGTTCGGTCACGGACTCTTCATCCTGCAACTCAGCGGCGGCTCCTGTAGGCTGGTGCCGGGCGTAGATTCGGAAGCAGTCCGGCTTCTTCTCTCTCTCACCTGGGAAGTCTGGTTGTGGCGATGTGTTGCAATCACTGTTAGTAGAACCTGCACCAGGTTGTTGTGTCCAGGAGTTCGCGATAGACGCGGGCTCCCTCTCCTGCAACTCCGAAGCAGCTCCTGGAAGCTCATGCTGGGCAAGGATCTGAGGTGAGTCCGGTTGCTGCTCTCCCTCCGTGTTGTGTCCACTCTCTGCGCTGCATTCACTCTCTCAGCTGTGCTCTTCGGCTAGCTTATCATGGATTAGCTTGTCTTCCAAGGTAAATTTGTCACTTGGTTGTTGCTCTGTGGTGCTCTGCTGTCTCTGTCAATCATCACTGTTTTCTTCCTGCATTACCGACTGCACTATATAGTTCTCCACAGTATCTGCTGCTGGCTAATATATATTTTAACTGTTGACCAGTATCACTTAATCTTATCCTACACTTTATTACATGTATAGTTTATTTCTCTTATCTTATCATGTTTAATGTTGCAGCATTGTACCGAGACAAATTCCTAGTTTGTGTACTACATGAACAATGGCAATAAACCTGATTCTGATTCTGATTCTGATTCTTCTGTGGTGCTCTGCTGTCCCACGGCGTCTGCCTCAGCCTCTTCTGCTGTGTCACCGGGCCCATCTGAAGTTACCGTGTATGATAGGGTGTAGACCAGTTGCCATAGTTGGTTCCACACTGCGTCCTCCAACAAACTGAATTTGCACTTGCTAGCTAGGAGACGATGATCCGCGACAAATTGCTGTGTCATCTCTCCGGGCCTCTGTCACTGTTGGCGAAACCTAATATCCCACACAAACACACTGTCGTAACTGTGGAAGTAGCTAGCTAGTCTGTTGGTCCTCGCGTGTGGAAAATACGTTGGCCTTCTATGCCCAAGTAGTGAACCAGTAGAGCTTGTTTCTGTACCTTGTCTATCTCGTCCAGGCCAAGAGCCGAGATGTAGGTGGTGAAAGTATCAAACCAGCGCGGCTAAGGAACAGGCAGCCCACTGAAGATTTCCAGAAACCACTGTGGTGGCTGTTATATAGGTAAAGTGTGAACCAATAATGAGACCGAATGGTGAACTAGACAGGACTTTATTATAGACTCACAGATTATACAGAGGTGCTCCCACTAGGCTGAGAGGTGGTCAAAGAGACTGCCACTCTTCCGCACAGCCCTCTTATACTCCGGGTGGCGGCAGAACCGGAAGGTGAAGCCACCACCCGTGTCACACCATAATATGTCCTAAGAACAACACTGCATTCCCCTCCCCCCCTTCAAAATGGTCCAAAACACACAATCGAGACCCTCCCCAATTTGGAACCCGAATCACACGCTAAAACTAAACATAAGTATATCAGAGCCTATAACAGTCACACAAGACAACTAAAGCTAGAGTGAAACAGGTGGACTACTGTTCCACCCTCACACGGCTAGACAGGTTATTCTGCTGTCTCTACTAGAATATAGTCCTTTAAACATAAAATCGTCATGCTCCTAAAATAAGTAACATAAAACAATCCCCATAACAGAACATATATAGAAACAGGTTATACCTCCATTAACAAATCCCATAAACAATTTGTATTATGTAATATGTATTGAACACATTGGCCCAATTAGCAGTCAGTCCCAGTGGAGAAACCACCCCCTGGAAACCCATCAGGCGAGTAGCATCTTCTTTTCTTCGTGCCCGGTGATGACCCACGTCGAAACCCGAACACCTCCTTCTCATCATTGGTGCACTGCAGCCCGTTGGGGTGTCTCCATGAGCCGTCAGACAGCTGGAGGTAGCCATCCTCCGAAACAGCCACCACCTGCAGCTGCCCCTGGTCCTCCTGTCATCTGTGCTTATCACGAACCCCTCTTGACCAGGCCTCCGCTCTGAGTCGGTCCATATCAGCGACCCCTTGAGGCACCCGACTCAGCTTCCAGTGTCTCTGAGTGGCATGTCATTTTACCGTGCCAGCTGGTCCTGCCCCGATCACTTTCATTTCAGATGCTGGCAAAGCCATTGTGACCCCCTGCTTCTTGGTACCTCCCAGCCAAACTCCGAAAGCAGAATGGGTCAGCCAATCAGCGCCACACACCGTGCCGCCCAGTTCCCTTAACTAGGGTTACCTGGGTGCTGTCACCGGGACCCTCCCGCAATGGCCCTGAATGGAATTGGTCCTGCACATTGTCCAGATTACTAGGCAAAGGTTCGTCCCACACAGCTATGTCCATCGTTCTTGGAACTGGCCAGACTCGCAGACCACAGCCCAACCACTCTTCTCCAACCTGAGACTGTGAGAAGGAACTCCACACAGTTTCCCAATCCAACACCGATCTCACCGTTCCTGTCAATCAGCAATGGCACTGTCACCCTGTCCAACTCCACCATTCAGGAAGAACAACCACTGCCACTTGGGGATACTCTGCAAACAACCATGGGAGGCGAAGCAGGGAGATCCTCTATATGTCTGGGCTCTCCACGCTCGAACCTGTAACATGCCCTGGTGAAATGATGCAAGAATCCGCACGCGCCACAGTATTTTCCTCTTGCCGGATACTCTCTTGCTTTATAACAGTGGTTAGTGGACCCACAACCCAAACACCTGGGCGATCCCGGGGCGGACCTTATCTTCACAGCAGTAGCGTACTCCTCCTTATCTTCCACGCTATCATCGCTGTCCAGGTCCACAGCCTGTGCCATCCACTGTGATTCAGATTGGTGAAATGTAGCTCTCTCACCGAGGTTACGTGACAGTTTGTCCGGTGTTTCACATTGTTGCGCTATCCCGACAACCATGGCTAACGTCACTTCGCCGGAGCGTGTGAGGAGCCTCGACCCCGCCAACGAGCAAAGCGTGTGCGCCGCCAACTGATCGCGGACCATCTCTTCCTCCAATGCCCCAAACTGGCAGTCTCCAGCTAGATGACGTAGGTCTGCAACATACTGCTGTACTGACTCGCCGATTCGCTGGCAGCGCTGCAAAACTGGATCCTCCTGATGATGACGTTTTCAGGGGCGCAAAAATGTTGCGCCATTAGCTCAAATACAACCTCAAAGCTATCACCAGCACCTAAGATAGCAAAGATACGCTGTCCTTCCAGACCTAAATTATAGACCAGAATTGCCCGAACCCGTATCTTCTTCAGTTCACCAAGGTTCAGAACCACCCCACCCAAGGGACCGGAGGCTCTCCCGGAAACTCCAAAAACGGCCGAATTGTAGACACACCAGCATCCATATCTTTATCCTCATCGCCAAATGTTATGTATGTAAAATGTGAACCAATGATGAGACCGAATGGTGAACTAGACAGGACTTTATTATAGACTCACAGATTATACAGAGGTGCTCCTACTAGGTTGAGAGGTGGTCAAAGAAGAGAAGGGAGAGCCAAGAGGCCCTAAGATGGCCAACTCTCCCTTTATAATAGTCTAGTATGATGACGTCACTGCATGGCTGCGTTACCATGCCGGCGCCAGTTAACCCCTTGTAGTTACACACACTCCAACCCCCCTACGTAAAAACTGCTTCTCGACAATCAGCCTTCTCATACAAAGCTATAGCAGAATGGAAGAAGCTCCCCACTGCTTTGAAGACCAGAACAAATTACGGAGACTTTTCCACAGAGACTAAAAAATGGATTTTAAGTAATCAAGCCTGCCAGCACTGACTCTCGCCCTTAAATGGGAATTGAAATTGTACTCTTAAATTGTTTTTATGTCTGCTGTTCTCTTCTCTTTTTATCTTTTAAACTTGCCTCCTGCTTGTTTCAGGGACAACAGATTTTGAAATTGGACCTGAATTGCTTTCTATATGTGCTGTTTTCCTTTTAAAATTGTCTTACCTGCCTCAGGGACTACAGATGGAAATTAGTAAGAACACTATAATCTGGTACAAAGCATCTTTACCCTGTGTTTAATGTTTTTTTCAGTACATGGTCCCTGACAAATAAACTAATAAACTACAATGACAGTATTTCCCCTCCTAAACTTTCACATATCCAGGGAGGCTGAAATTTACAGGGGTTGTTGGGCTTATTATTGTCGCAAATCCAAATTTTCAGCCCCCAAATCCCAGTGGTTATACCTTTTCCACCTCAGTGTTCATTTAATAGTTCCACTAAGGACGTTCATTAAAGATTTCCCCTCCTAAATTTCCACATATCCGGGAAGGCTGAAATTCGGGGATGCACACCCTCATAATTTCAGCAAAGCACCTGTCAAATATGAGGTCAGTCTGACAAACGGTTTGAGAGATATGTGAGGAACAGACAGAGAATCCTTGCATTTATAGATAGATGTATCAAACCAACACTGAAATGAATAAGGAAGCAGAGAGCTGTGTGTGAGGGATGGATCCATTCTTACAGGGATGTGCAGCAAAGCTCGAGCCTCCTCTGTCTTCATGCTGTGACCATCCAGCGGCACGCACTCAATCTTTCCACTCTGAGCGAAGAGCAGGTGGATTCCAGGAGTGACGGGGTGAACATCAGGCCGTGGGGTCGGGCCCAGTGGAGGGGGAGTCACTGATTGGTTGATACCTGCCCAAGAGAGGAGGGGAGAGTAAAGTGCAAGTTATGCAGCCGTGTTGACACAACGCAGCTGCCATGGCATTGACATAGCATCAACATGTGTTCCAATTGTGTCGCATGACGTGCGCCTCTCTAGAGAAGGAGAGGTGCACATCGGCAACGCAGGCCGTTAAGAGCTGTGATTGGTCCGCTTTGTCTCCTCCTTCACATTTCCTGGTTCTCATTGTTGCTTCGCTGTGATTGTTCACTGCGGCATTACTTCCAAAGGGAGTTGCTTAAACAACCAACCAAATTCAAAAGAATATTGAGGAAGTGAGCACATGCAGAACATTTTGTGGCTCATCAAAACCCAAGTAATTTCACAGATTATCAAAACAGCAGCAGCAGTGGTTGCACGCACAATTTTCTCCAACTTCTCTGTTTCTCTGGGCAACGATCGTATTAAAAGTTGCTTTTTCTTAATATTTATTAGCTTCAACTCCATCACAATCTGCTCTTGTCCATCGCTGTTTCATAAACAAAAACACACAACGAATAATAATCACTACACACATCGGCTGAAACCCGTTTTGGTAACAGAACAACGCATTTCACCCAACACACAAGAAAAAATTGCTGGTCATTGTGTCTGCGATGGCCATGATGCAGGTGTCACGGTGTACCAGTCTTCTCATGGCCATTTCCTGGAAGGATCTCGCACCACAAAGCCAGAATCATCTCAAACCCTAAAGACAATTCCTTAAGAAGAAATACCATAAAGATATCTTCCTTTTGCTGCATTACCTTGACAGTTGAAAAAGTGCCCTACTGCCGACTTTACCAACAACAGTAGCAAACTGGGACTGTTGCCATGGTAACAAGAGTGTATACAACTTGTTTTCGTATAGAATATCAATGTCTGGTTTGTCCTATCTGCTGCGCTAAGAGGACAATGTTAAAAATGTTCAAGTTTTGATGCTATGTTCTGTCTAGCAACGCAATCTGCCAGAATCTTTCATTACTTTCTCATTGAAAATAATAGAATTTCTGGTTTTTGGTCTGGAGAATGGTCTGTGGGGCGGCTGTGGCTCAGGTATAGTGTGGCCGGGTACTAATTGGAAGGTCAGGCGTTCGATTCCCACTCTGTCAACAGTCTGCATGTCAAAGTGTCCTTAAGCAAGACAGTGAAGCTCCAATTGCTCCTGGTGGGTCCGGCCAGCAAGCTGTGCATGGCTGCTCCACCGCCATCAGTGTGTGAATGTGTGGATAACAGGATCTGTAAAGCGCTTTGATCATACAGAGATGAGTAAAAAGTGCTATTTACAGTGGTGTGAAAAGGTGTTTGCCCCTTCCTGATTTCTCATTTTTTTTTGTATGTTTGTTACACTTAAATGTTTCAGATCGTCAAACAAATTTAAATATTAGACAAAGATAACACAAGTAAACACAAAATACAGTTTTCAAATGAAGGTGTTTATTATTAAGGGAAAAAAAATCCAAACCTACATGGTCCTGTGTGGAAAAAGTGATTGCCCCCTCCTGAGCAACAACAACTGCAATCAAGCGTATGTAATAACTGGCAATGAGTCTTTTACAGCACTGTGGAGGAATTTTGGCCCACTCATCTTTGCAGAATTCTTGTAATTCAGCCACATTGGAGGGTTTTCCAGCATGAACAGCCTTTTTAAGGTCATGCTACAGTATCTCAATTGGATTCAGGTCAGGACTTTGGCTAGGCCACTCCAAAGTCTTCATTTTGTTTTTCTTAAGCTATTCAGAGGTGGCCTTGTTGGTGTGTTTTGGATCATTGGGCTGCTGCAGAACCCAAGTGCGCTTCAGCTTGAGGTCACGAACAGATAGCTGAACATTTTCCTTAAGGATTTTTTGGTAAACAGCAGAATTCATGGTTCCATTTACCACAGCAAGTCTTCCAGGTCCTGAAGCAGCAAAACAGCCGCAGACCATCACACTACCACCACCATATTGTGTTGGTATGATATTCCTTTTCTGAAATGCTGTGTTACTTTTACGGATGTAATGAGACACACACCTTCCAAAAAGTTCAACTTTTGTTTCATCAGTCCACAGGGTATTTTCCCAAAAGTCGTGGGGATCATCAAAATGTTTCCTGGTAAAACTGAGATGAGCCTTTGTTGTTTCTGCTCAGCAGCGGTTTTCGTCTTGGAACTCTGCCATACAGGCCATTTTGCCCAGTCTTCTTCTTATGGTGAAGTCATGAACACTGACCTTAACTGAGGCAAGTGAGGCCTGCAATTCTTTGGATGTTGTTGTGGGGTCTTTTGTGACCTCTTGGATGAGTCATTTGCTGCACTGTTGGTGTAATTTTGGTCGGCCGGCCACTCCTGAGAAAGTTCACCACTGTTCCATGTTTTCGCCGTTTGTAGATAATGGCTGTCATTGTGGTTTGCTGAAGTCCCAAAGTTTTAGAAATGGCTTTATAACCTTTTTCAGACTGACAGATCTCAATTACTTTGTCTCTCATTTGTTCCTGAATTTCTTTGGATTGCAGCATGTTGTCTAGCTTTTGAGGATCTTTTGGTCTACTTCACTTTGTCGGGCAGGTCCTGTTTAAGTGATTTCTTGATTGAAAACAGATGTGGCAGTAATCAGGCCTGGGTGTGGCTTGAGAAATTGAACTAAGCTTTCCAAAGATGTGATAAACCACAGTTAATTTATGGTTAAACAGGGGGCAATCACTTTTTCCACACAGGGCCATGTAGGTTTGGATTTTTTTTTTACCCTTAATAATAAACACCTTCATTAAAAAACTGTATTCCATGTTTACTCGTGTTTTCTTTATCTAATATTTAAATTTGTTTGACGATCTGAAACATTTAAGTGTGACAAACATACAAAAAAAAATGAGAAATCAGGATGGGGCAAACACTTTTTCACACCACTGTTCACCAAGCGAATGCCAAGTGAATGCCATTTACCATTTTACTTGGATCCTTGGTGCCCAGCCATAAGTCTCACACCGCCAAAAGTGTGTGTGTGTGTGTGTGTGTGGGGGGGGGTGATTGTGTTTTATTTCAATGTGTGAAGCACTTTATGTCACAACTTTTTGTATGGAAAGTGTTATATAAATAAAGCTTTGATTGATTGATTGATTGATATTGTTGTTCAGTGTGTAGGCCCACATCTTTATTTTTACAGTTGTTAATACTAATATAATATACAGACATGGACAAAATTGTTGGTACCCCTCTGTTAATAAAAGAAAATCTCACAATGGTCACAGAAATAACTTGAATCTGACACAAGTGGTAATAAATAAAAATTCTATGAAAATTAACCATTGAAAATCAGACAATGCTTTTGAATTGTGGTTCAACAGAATTATTTTAAAAAACAAACTCATGAAACAGGCCTGGACAAAAATGATAGTACCCTTAACTTAATATTTTGTTGCACAACCTTTTGAGGCAATCACTGCAATCAAACGATTTCTGTAACTATCAGTGAGACTTCTGCACCTCTCAGCAGGTATTTTGGCCCACTCCTCATGAGCAAACTGCTCCAGTTGTCTCAGGTTTGAAGGGTGCCTTCTCCAGACGGCATGTTTCAACTCCTTCCACAGATGTTCAATAGGATTTAGATCAGGGCTCATAGAAGGCCACTTTAGAATAGTCCAATGTATCGCTCTTAGCCATTCTTGGGTGTTTTTAGATGTGTGTTTTGGGTCATTATCCTGTTGCAAGACCCATGACCTGCAACTGAGACCAAGCTGTCTGACACTGGGCAGCACACCTCTCTCTAGAATACCTTGATAGTCTTGAGATTTCATTGTACCCTGCACAGATTCAAGACACCCTGTGCCAGATGCAGCAAAGCAGCCCCAGAACATAACAGAACCTCCTCCATGTTTCACAGTAGGGACAGTGTTCTTTTATTGGTATGCTTCATTTTTGCGTCTGTGAACATAGTGCTGATGTGCCTTGCCAAAAAGTTCCAGTTTTGTCTCATTTGTCCATAGGACATTCTCCCAGAAGCTTTGTGGCTTGTCAACATGCAATTTGGCAAATTCCAGTTTGGCTTTTTTATGATTTGTTTTCAACAGTGGCGTCCTCTTTGGTCGTCTCCCATGAAGTCCACTTTGGCTCAAACAACGACGGATGGTGTGATCTGACACTGATGTACCTTGACCTTGGAGTTCACCATGAATGTGTTTAGAGGTTGTTCTGGGTTCTTTTGTTACCATTCATATTATCCGTCTCCTCCTGCGGCCACATCCAGGGAGGTTGGCTACAGTCCCGTGGATCTTAAATTTCTGAATAATATGTGCAACTGTAGTAACAGGAACATCAAGCTGCTTGGAGATAGTCTTATAGCCTTTACCTTTAACATGCTTGTCTATAATTTCTTTCTCATCTCCTAAGACAACTCTCCTTTGCTTCCTCTGGTCCATGTTCAGTGTGGTACACACCTTGTCAACAAACAGCACAGTGACTACTTGTCACCCTTTAAATAGGCCGACTGACTGATTACAAGTTTGTAGACAACTAATCTACCTATCTATCTACCTGTGATGTTAATTAGAGGACACATCTTGGTTGAACATGTCCCTATGGTCACATTATTTTCAGTCTTTTCTAGGGGTACTATCATTTTTGTCCAGGCCTGTTTCATGAGTTTGTTTTTTTTTTAAATAATTCTGTTGAACCACAATTCAAAAGCATAGTCTGATTTTCATTGGTTAATTTTCATAGAATTTTTATTTATAACTGCTTTTGTCAGATTCAAGTTATTTCTGTGACCATTGTGGGTTTTTCTTTCATTAACAGAGGGGTACCAACAATTTTGTCCATGTCTGTATATATTATATTTAATAAAAGTCAAAGTGCCTTTATTGTCATTCCATTGCTAATAAACAATGCAACGAAATTGAGATACTGCTCCCTAAAAACAAACTATCACACTCACAGTTCACTCATGCATTTAACATTCTTATAATTACAACAATAAATAATGCTTGAAATAATATTACATAAAAGTTGAATACAATATGTACATTGCAATAATGAAAACATACTGAGCGATAAATATATAAGACCAGCTTATACACACAGGGTTATTGCCACAAAATAACATAAAATAATATCAGCAGTCTGTGCGTGTTACATAAATCCGTTCAAAATACGTACTGCTGCTGGGAAAAAAACTATGATTAAATCTGGTAGTCCGGGTTTTATGGGATCTGTACCACTTTCCCGAGGGGAGCAAGTAAAAGAAATCATGGCCTGGATGAGTGCAGTCTTTAATGATGGCAGCAGCTCTGTTGAGGTACCGAGAATATGAATTATAATTAATTATAATTATTATATATTAATTGTAATTAATTATAATTATATAATATTGGTTAATAATAAATGTCAGGTCAGGCATTGGTTTGCTTGCTACCGGATAACCATGAAAACCAGTACTACCTGTCTCATGGGTCCGGCCGTCAGCGGCTCAACTGGCAATCTCACCCTTCCGAGGGCGTGGAGGATGAAACCGGGCATCCTGGCAGAACTAAAAACAATGTCTGTCACAGGCCTGTGGTGGACCACTCCCAGTTACACGGGGTGAGACTGGACATCCTGGCAGATAAGCATATCTGTCGCAAGGTCTGTGGTGGACTTTTGCCAGTCGGTGCATCGTGACATCCACTACACAAAGAGCAGAGATAAACAAACCTATCATCTGGTCAGTCACTGCAACAGATACTGGAGTCAGTTTGTCTTGGCCTGTCCTTGCCACTGATAATACCACTATCTGCCAAGAATGTGCCGCTAGTCCAGCAAAAGCTAGCGGTACTCAAATACTTTGCAAGCAGTTTCATGAAATGGTCAGTCAGAAAGCAACTTATACCGGCTCGGACGTCTCCCGGGCTAACAAGGTCAGGAATTCCTGGCAGCGGAAGGCGAAGGACAGAGCTGCGTGGAGGAATCTGATCAGACCTAAATGAAACAGTCATCGTCACCCCCGACAGACTGCTATGATGATGATGATGTTAATTAATATCAATACAGTTATCTTTATTGTAGTTTGTGTGGACGGCCCTATAAACTGGATTCATAGTAACGTGCAATGTTCCATACTGTACCGTTTGTTCCATGTTTTAGTAATCACCAATGAACAGAGTCCACCTCTGTTTTATCCATGCAGACACTGTGAACAGGGTGTAACAATGCTTGATTGAGACTGATGTCAGGCTTCCTGTGGTAATGCATCGCCACTTCCTGTGTTGCTGGCTGTTTGTGTTGTTTGTTCTGTGGTTAGCTCTCCTCAATCTCCTGAGGATTTTGCCTTTAATTGTATTTTAATCACTGTTTTCCATCTACTGTCACCTCTCACTGCTGTTTAACCCCTTGAACTCCGGGATTCCGCGGGCGGTCACATCTCTGCGTCATAGTGCGCCTCAGTGCGCACTGAAAAAAAAAAGCTGCATTTCCGTTCTTCCAGTACAGACACAGCCGCGAACAGAAAGCCAAAGGAGTGTTTTGATTGGTTTAGATTTGATTGACCTCTCATTCGACTAATAAGACCCTTGAATTGGGTTTCTGAAACCTTGAAGAACCAATGACTGAAAACCTAGCAAGAAGGACCTGCCTACCAACGACCGCAAATACAACGAGCCAATTGAAGCAGAGAAGTTCGACGATTGAAACACGTGCGTCCCGTTCGTAAAATCTGTTTTGTCTAAGCTGCTGGGTGACACACATTGTGACCTGTGTGTAACGGTAGCGTTAGCCAATCTTTTTTTATTACTACTGTTCTTATTTGTTTTGAAAAATCGCTCGCCAAAACCACAATCATGGAAGCAGAGATGGTTTGACTGGGTCAGGTGACCAGAACCACGAGTCCGTAACACCCGGACCAGCTTCATGTTCGTCTGACAATGAGGAACAGATGTTCGCCAGCGACACTGCTGTTGTGGACAGGTAAGTGTTATAAGCTAAATTATTCTTTATCAATGAAAATAGTAATAAAAATGACTTTTGACCGATCGGTAATTACGACGGACCGTTTTTTGTGCGCCGAGCTCCTCTGTAGCGGGGGGGGGGGGAGTTGTTATCCTCTACATTGCAGATATTTTAGTATAATTTTTATTGCACTGTAGGTTATTTTTTCTTATAAAAAGGCCACATATTTTTTACGTGGCATGCTTCTTTGTGTGTGGGGGGTTTGTGTGTTCATTCATTCATTCATGAATGAACAAACAACCCCCCCTCCACACACACACAAACAGCCCTGAGTGTCACCTTTCATTATAGCTCAAGATGGAGCTTCTATGTTTCAGCATTCAAAAGTTATAGACGTTTTTCCAAACTGTGCCATTTGGCACAATTTGGCACAGTTCAAAAACGCCTGGGAACAACCAAGAAAAAAGCTGTGTAATATATTCATTTTTTGTGGTATTGTTACAAAATTTTGACCTCAGCTTGATAACACTTGGTTCTACATTTCTGTTGCACTTTCCAGCCAGTATCTGACAGCTGTGTGTTATTTGCATGCATTTGTATCTAAAAAAAAAAAACACCCAGGCAAATTTTATTTTTTTCAAATTCAGTATGTTTAGACGACTCTTACTCAGTGGCAGGAGCACTTAGAGAGATTATGCCTGTTTTGCCAAAAAATTCAAAGTGTTTTCTTTTAAATGAGACCAACCCCATGAAGATGCTGCAAAGGGTTGAAGAACAGCTTTTGATTTACTTTGGGTACGTTATTTTCAGGCGTTTTTAGGGAAATTGACCAGAGTTCAAGGGGTTAACAAGCCTCTTGCACCTGTGTGTGCACTCAGTGTCATCTAATCACCCTCTTTAGCCTTCTGTTCACCTTTCATCGGTGTTTTTGTTAGCTTCAGGTTAGCCACTAGCTATGGTTACTAGCTCTCCTTTCCCTTCTCCTCTGGTGTGCTCTCTCTGTCAGATGTTTACCTACATCTGACAGATGTAGGTAAACATGAATGCTCTGAATGCTCTCTTCTTCCGGCATTCAGAGAGAGCAGACGCTTTTCTCCCTCCTCTCCCTCCTAATCCTCTCCCTTCTGATCCCAGCTTGCAATGTTGCATTTTTGTGTGTGTTTAGTCGCTTTTCTTCTGGCTGAATCTTAATCTAAACGGAAATTATGGATCTGGAAAGCGGCTTAAATGCGATTGTCACCACTTTAAAAGAAGATCAGGTCAGGGGGGACCCAAGGGGAAGACTCATGGACATTGGGATCTCATGCATCTGTATGATTCGACTGGAGATGCAGAAGACATCTATTGGCTATGATCACAGGACTTCTACTTTGGCTTTGGAGTTCCTGATGTTTCAGAAATTGAGGAAGGTGGAGAGCTGTTCAAAATGCGGACCCAGGCAAGCTCCTTCACCAAATTCGACCAGTTGGGGAGTGCACGAGGCGGCATGGTGAACTGAATGGTAATTGATTCAGATTGGTGGAATACATCTCGAGTCGCTAGTGCTCTCCAGGGAATGTTTTTTAAGCCTGTACATGGAAATTATGAAGCACAGAATCGCATGAGAGAGGAAAATTCTATTCTCTGAGTGCACTGTGCAGATTTGACCTTGTTTTTTTTTTGGTGCCCTGTTTACATTCCTCCTCGATGAAGATAAGGTGGAAGAGGCGGCTCTGCTAACCCAAACAATCGACAAACAATTGCTGTTGTTTCAGCAGACTGAACTCTTCAAGGACAGTGTTACCATGTGTCTTCAAACTCTGCCATCCGCAAGCACGAGAGAGATAGACTCTGGACTTGCTTATAGATCACATGATTATAACATCCATCCACTGCCAGGAGGCGCCCTCTGCTGTTCACTAGCAACTGACACACCCACACTACACACTGCATACAACATCACATGACTGATACATACACTGACACACATACACACACACTGTCTCTCTCAACTTTTGTTTTTGTGTGATCTATTGTCTGCTAATTGTGCATTGGAGAGTTTTTTTCTATGTAATCACAATTTTGGTCATAAAATGAGCTTTATTTTGATTAACAATGCTTTTTTCTCTCTGTCCATTGTGTCACTTCCCTTTCCCCTCATTCCCTTCTTTACCCTCTACTGCTGACAGGCGCCTCCATGGCTGCCGCGTCATTGAGATGCGCTTATTCAGCGTGCCCAATGTCAAGTCAAATTCCTCGTATGTTTATGTTTTTTATGTAAACATGCTTGGCAATAAAGCTTTCTGATTCTGATTCTGATACACCTCTGCCTCTTTAGTGATAATGGTAAATGTAATAAATGTTGTCTTTTTGATTTGAGGTGCTCGAGGTGAGGTTGTCTGATTTGGAATCCCGGCTCTGCTGCCTTGAAACGCCATCTGCGCCAGTTAATAATGACGGACGCCCCTTAGCTGCAGCAGAGCTCCCTAGCAAAGGGCGGCCTGCTAACGGTCCTCCAGTCCTCCTGAGCAGCCAGGAGAATGGGTGGGTGACAGTGAGAAGGAAGCTTAGCCGCAAGCCCCTGGTTCGCCACCAACCTGTTCATGTTTCTAATTGCTTTTTCCCGCTCAGCAACACACCCGCTGAGGAAAAAACTCTGATCATTGGCGACTCTGTAATCAGAAACGTGAACCTAGAGACTCCAGCGGCCATAGTCAAATGCATTCCTGGGGCCAGAGCAGGCGACATCGAGTCAAATTTGAAAATGCTGGCTAAAAGTAACTGTAAATACTCCATAATTGTTATCCATGCCAGCATTAACGACATCCGACTCCGGCAGTCGGAAGTCACAAAACTTAATGTGGAATCGGTGTGTGACTTTGCCAAAACAATGTCTGCCTCTGTAGTATTCTCTGAGCCCCTCCCCAATCTGACCA
This sequence comes from Pholidichthys leucotaenia, assembly GCA_020510985.1. Classification (NCBI taxonomy): domain Eukaryota; kingdom Metazoa; phylum Chordata; class Actinopteri; order Cichliformes; family Pholidichthyidae; genus Pholidichthys; species Pholidichthys leucotaenia. The sequence continues at coordinate 55,783 of JAJAQF010000145.1, read as the reverse complement.
GTGATGACATGTTTAGCCACCTGTCATCCTTCAACCGCTGGCTGTCTGTGTGGTGTCCTGCAAACGATGTGGGCTACATAGACAATTGGAGCTCATTTTGGGGAAAACCTGGTCTTTTTAGACGAGACGGCATCCATCCCACTTTGGATGGTACGTCTCATTTATCTAACAATCTGGCATCTTTTTTTTTTTTTTTTCCACAATATCTTTATTGAACCTTTTTTTTTTAACAAACATGATACAAACAAACACTAACACTAAAGTACTACAAAAAAAAAATGCCCTAAAAACACCAACAACCACCAACAAAATCAAGTCTTCAACAATGCTCCTCTGTTTAGTCTAGACAATCCAATACATTAGTATACATATTATGTTCACCAGTTTGGAATTTACAAGGTCCACACACATCATTCACCTTCTTCTTCAAGAGTTATGTTTAAATTTTTTACATAATCAATAAAAGGTCTCCATATATTCTCAAACACAATTTCCTTTGATTTCAGTATATATGTTATTCTTTCTAATGGAAGGTTTGTTAACATCTGTCTTAACCACTGAGTCACATCTGGTCTATGAGTCTTTTTCCATAATAGTGCAATACATTTTTTGGCATTAAGCAAACTGAGGTCTATGAATGTTCTTTCACTTTTATTGAAATTATGCTTTTCTGGGTACAGACCCAACAAAAACAGTTTAGGATTCAATATGATTTGTTTTGAGATTATTTTTTCAATTGTTACCCTCACCTCCTCCCAAAACATTCTTATTAATCTACATTCCCATAAACAATGAAATAGGGTTCCTTTACTTTCCATGCATTTTGTGCATGTATCTGGTATATTTTTGTTATATCTATTTAACTCCTCCGGTGTAACATACATCCGCATTAACCATTTGAAATGTATCAATTTAAGGCGTGCATTTATTGATTTGGTTTGAGCTTCTGTACAAGCCAATTCCCATTGTTCCTCTGAAATTTCAATTTGCAGATCTTCTTTCCAGTAGTTTAATCTTTTCAGTGAATTTTCACTTGAAGATAGTGTCAATGAGTTATAAAACTCTGAAATAATACCCTTTCTTTTACTATCTTTCATCATCATTTTTTCCAAGGATGAATAAATAGGTCGAGTGAGAGCTTTATTTTGATTTGATCGAATAAAGTTTCTAAGTTGAAGATATTTAAAAAAATGTGTTCTATTGAGATTAAATTTGATCCTCAGCTCTTCAAAAGACATTATGTTGTCTGCACATGGCAAATATAAATCCTGAATCTTTTGTATCCCTTTTAAATTCCATACTTTAAATACAGCGTCCGCTCTCCCTGGTTTAAAATATTGATTACCCCATATTGGACTAAATTGTGACAATAACTGTGGTTCTTTTAAATAGTTTTTAGCTTCACACCATATTTTGATCATATGCTTTACAAATGGATTTTTAACTTGTTTTTGTAATTTTTTTGCCGAATCTGAGTATATGAATATGGGAAGAGGTAAAGGTAAATTGTATGATTCCATTTCAGTCCAGTGAGGGAGATCATTTGATGAAAAATAATATGTCATAGACCTCAGTTGTGCCGACCAATAATACAACATAAAATTTGGACATTTCAGACCTCCACGATCAAATGGTAAATATAATAAAGACAAACGTAATCTAGCCCTCCTGTTGTTCCATATAAATTCCACTAACTTTTTTTTTATTCTTGAGAATAGATCTAAAGGTGGTGATAAGGGAATGTATTGAAATAAATAAAGTATTTTAGGTAAAATATTACTTTTAAGTATATTGATTCTCCCGATCATCGACATTGGTAGTGACATCCATCTCTGAGTTAACTCATTGATATCTGACATTAAGGCTTCATAGTTGACACTGGCGACTGATTCTAGCTTAGGCATAATTTGGATTCCTAAATATTTAAACTGATTTACAACATTGAATTGATTTACCTCAGGGGCTGGGTAATTTCTCTGGGTCTCATTTAGCATTAATATTGAAGATTTAGTTTTATTTATTTTATATCCTGATATTTCCCCAAAATTCTTTATTAAATTCAACAAGGTTGGAATTGATTTTTTTAGATTCGACATAAACAAAATTATATCATCGGCGTACAGGGAGATTTTATGTTCTGTTGGTCCAACTTTAATTCCATATATTTGTGAATGTAAACGTATCGCTATCGCTAAAGGTTCAATTGCCATAGTAAACAGTAAAGGTGAAAGTGGACAGCCTTGTCGACATCCTCTATTGATTTTTATTGGTTTTGAAATATTGTTATTTGTTAGGATTTCTGCTGTAGCATTATTGTATATTATTTGAACCCATTTTATGAAATTATTTCCAAGTCCAAACCTTTGTAGGACTTCAAAAAGAAAGGGCCATTCAACTCTATCAAAGGCCTTTTCGGCGTCCAATGATAGGAGAGCTGTATCCGGTGCTTCTTTATTAAAATAAATAATATTAAATAGTCTTCTTACATTATGGAAGCCTTGTCTACCCTTTATAAAGCCATTCTGATCTCGATTAATAATATTTGGTAAAATTTCTTGTATTCGTCTTGCTAAAATTTTACAGATTATCTTAAGGTCGGCGTTTAATAGGCTTATTGGTCTCATATTTTCACATTTATTAGAGGGCTTACCTGGTTTTGGCAGCAGTATAATTAAGGCATTATTTATGTATGATGGTAAATTATTATTTTGAAATGCTTCTAAAACCATTTCCAAAAAAGGTTTTATTAATTTATTCTTAAATTTTTTATAAAGGTCAACTGGAAGACCATCTGGTCCTGCACTTTTTCCTGATTTCATATTATCAATGGCTAGCCCAACTTCTTCTTGACTAATTTTAGACTCCAATATCTCCCTGTTTTCATTTGGAATACACGGTATAGATAGTTCGTTCAAAAACCCATTTAGTTTTGTTAAATCAGGTTCATTTTTGGTATCATATAATTTTTCATAGTAATCTCTAAAGGCTCTATTAATTTCTAAAGGATCTATAACTACCTGTCCGTTACTTATAATACTGGTAATTGGTGTTTTAGTTTCCAATTGTTTAATCTGCCATGCTAATAATTTTCCTGATTTTTCACCTTGTTCATAAAAAGATTGTTTCAATCTTAGAAGACTCGAGGCAGCTCTATTCGCTGATTTTTTGTCGTATTCAGCTCTCAAAATCAGTAATTCATTCTCCAACCTTGGGTCACTTCCTGCATACACTTTTTCCTGAAGACTTTTTATTTTATGTTCCAATTTAGCTCTCTCCTCTCGAGTCTTCTTAGATTTTGATCCTGTATAACTAATAATATGTCCCCTAATAAAAGCTTTGAAAGCCTCCCACTTTACACATGCTGATGTTTGTGTAGTATTGATGTCAAAGAACTCGTCTATCTGTTTTTCTATATACTTGACAAATTCCTCATCCTGAAGCCATTTATGCTGAAATTGCCATCTACCTGATTCCTTTGTCAATTTTTTATCTACATATATTAGACAACAGGGTGCATGATCAGAAATCACGATGTTATCATAAAAGCAGTTTTGAATCTTGGACCTTAATTCTGTGGAAATCAAAAAATAATCAATACGTGAGAATGTCTTGTAGGTACTGGAATAACAAGAATAGGCTTTAACTTGTGGTTTCATTTCTCTCCATATATCTAACAATCTCAATTCTTTCATAAAATGATTAATAGTCATCCTACATCCAATGTGCGTACAATCCAGTCCTGTTGATCTATCCACACCTGGATTCAATGTACAATTAAAATCCCCTGCTATTATATGTTGCCCTGTAAGTGATGATAAGATGAGAAATAAATTAGCAAAGAACTTCTGATCATCTATATTGGGACCATATAAGTTCACAAGATTTATATTTTCTAATAGCAAAGAACCTTGAATGATTACATATCTTCCAAATTTGTCTCCAATTACATTTTTCACCTGAAAAGGAACTGATTTATGTATGGAGTCATAACTCCCCTGGCTCGGGATGAAAATGAAGAGGTGAATACACTTCCCTGCCATCTACTCCTAATTCTTTTAACATCCTCCTCTATCAGATGAGTTTCTTGTAAAAACACAATTCTTGAACCCATGTCCTTTATTTTATTCATAACTTGTTTAAGTTTTTTTAAATTTTGTAGACCTCTGCAATTCCATGAAGTTAAATTAAGATTAACACTTTGGTCCATGATCAATAGAGAGTTTGGGATTACCTTGCAGTGTAAACATGCTCATACAGAGAAGCAAAAACATGAGTGGTTGAACATTCATCCTACAAACTACACACAAACAAATTTCCCCTTCCCACACTTGTGGCAAACCCCCCAAAATCAAAAGAAAAATTCTGTCTCCCGATATAGCCATCGACCGTTCCACACCCACGGGGAACAGCCTAAGCCACTCCTTCTTCATCCTCCCAATCACCCTAACTCTACTGCTTTTAATGACGTAACATTAACTCTCCTCTGTAGTTTTCCAACTTAACTCCAAAATTTTTAACAACTTTGTACATCATAGTTTTTTTTTTTTTTGTTTGTTTTGTTTTTGTTTTGTTTTTTTAATATATAATACAATCTATATTTTGTAAACTTACTATTTACTTCAAGTCAGTCAGATGCCTGTGCAAATGCTTAATTATTCTACCTTATATTTTGTTCATGCTTAGCTCCCACCAGTCTCTTCTTCTTCCTTGATCTTCTTGATGAACTCCTGCGCCTCCTCTGGGGTCTTGAAGATGTGGGTTCTGCCCTCATACGTGGTCAGCAGTCTCGCAGGATAGATTACACCATGACGAATCCCAAGGTTGCGCAGCTCCTTACGTATGGGATCAAACTGCTTCCTCAATTGCTGGATTCCTGTGGCCAAATCTGGGTAGAACCGCACCTGCTGGTCCTGGTGTTTAATCTCTCCTTTAGCACGTGCAGCGTTGAAGATCTTCATCCTGTCTCTGTTGCTAAGAAACTTCATAATTAAGGTCCTCGGCGGTCCCTTATCTCTCCGTGGGCCAATACGATGTGCTTTTTCCAGAACCACTGCTGATTGCAACTCCTCGCTGCCCAGCACCTCCGGAATCCACTTTTCCAGAAAGGAACATACGTCCCGACCTTCTGATTCCTCTGGAAGACCCACCAGCCTCAAATTATTCTGTCTCGACCGAGATTCCAAATCCAAAATATTATCTTCCAGAGATTTTTTTTTTTTTTTCCAAAGTGCGCACCTTTAATTGAAGACGGGTGACGTCATCTTCAGCACTAGCGAGACGGAGCTCCATCTGCGCCGTTCGTTCTACACAGTCACCCAATTCCTTTCTTATTCCTTCCAACGCTGTCATAATCCCATCAAATCTAGAGGAAAAGTCCGCTCTCATTGAACTCATGGCAGCCATCAGCGCATCTGCGCCATTCCCCGCAGACATCGCACCGCCGCCAGCCTCCTCCGCCATATATGGAGTTTTGTTTGCTGCGTCACAGACCTGAAAGTCCGTTAATTTGGACTGTTTCGGCGGCTTGCTTTTTCCTTTTCCTGGTTTTCCAGCCTTAGGCTTCGCCGACATATCCTCGCCCAAATGCTGGGATACGTTCTGTCCCAAATGAGAGAGTTATTTGCCGATTTTTTTTCTCCAGGAGCAGAGCAGAGCGAGACACGTCCGTCCTACGTGGCAGCCATAACCGGAAGTCCATCTGGCATCTTTTTTATCCAAATTTCCAAAACATCGACAACTCAGAGTTGGGACCAGGAAGCAGAGTCGCAGTCTTACACGCCTCTCTGCAGCTCCTCTTCATCCACCACCCCTCAACTTAGACCCTGTCTTCCCCATCAGATAATCATTGTCTGCTCCCTCCAAAGTAAATAAAAATATAATGTATAAGCATCCCAAAGTGATTAAACAAAAAGTTGGTAAAACTCAAATTAAACAAAGTCTCTAAATTTAATGACTTGGCCTCTGTTCCTCCTCATAATTTAAAAATTAAATGTGGTTTGTTAAATATTAGGTCTCTAACTCCCAAGTCTCTGCTAGTCCATGATCTGTTAATTGATCATCAGATTGATTTAATATCTCTTACAGAGACTTGGTTAGGACAAGAGGATTATGTTGGTTTGAATGAATCAACTCCCTCTGGTTATTTAAACTGTCAAAATCCCAGAAGTTCTGGTCATGGAAGAGGAGTAGCAACAATTTACCATTCCAAATTATTAGTTAATGTAAAGCAAAAAACACATTATTATTCCTTTGAGGGCCTGGTCCTCAGTATTTGGCATTTTAGCAATTTTAGGCTAAACCCAATTTTATTTGCCATAGTTTATCATCCTCCATCAACCTTCTCAGAGTTTTTATCCAAATTTGCTGAATTCTTAGCTGATTTAGTGCTGAAATTAGATAGAATAATTATAGTAGGGGACTTTAATATACATGTAGATGAAGATAATGATTGCCTTAATTTGGCATTTAATTCAATATTAGACTCGATGGGGTTTTCTCAAAGAGTAGGAAATTCTACCCATTATCTCCACCATACGTTGGACCTTGTTCTGACATATGGCATAGAAATGGAAAATCTGGTAGTTTCTCCTCATAACCCTGTACTGTCAGACCATTGACTGTTAACCTTTGATTTTACTATTTCTGACTATTTAGTTTATTTAAAAAGGGACAATGCAATTTCATAAAACACGTTTACACATGGTTAACCTCTTGCGCTCCGTTGTACCGCGGATGGGCAAGTCTCTGCGACCTAGAGGCGCACGAGAGCGCCCTCGTGCGCTCTAGGACGCATGATGGAGATCCTGATGGTGGTGATGTAGGTGGTGTATGGCGTCCAAGCGCGCACTGAAAATAAAAGCTGCAGACACAGCCGCGAACAGATTAGTTCATCTGATTGACCTCTCATTCGACTAATAAGAGCCTTGAATTGGGTTTCTGAAACACTGAAGAACCAATGAATGAAAACCTAGCCAGAAGGACCCGCCTCCCAACACTATGAATGTAGTGAGCCAATTGATGCAGAGAAGTTTGCGAGCTGTTTTTTTTTTTTAAGGCTGGGTGAAGACTGACTGCTGCAGCGGATCAAAAAAGGACTCGCAGGAAGAACCCCATAGACCCAGCAGCACGGAGACCATCCACAAATGCAACCTGTGTGACAGGGAGTGCCATTCGCGGATCGGCATGTTCAGCCACAGGCGGTGCTTATTTTGTTTTGGTTCCAGCAGAGTAGACGTTATGATTTCTTCCATGGTCATAGACCGACGGAGGCTGAGTGACACACACGCCTTCGCCATTCTTTTTTTAATTACTACTGTTATTTGTTTTGAAAAATCGTTCGCCAAAAACCGCAATCATGGAAGCACAAAACCGCAATAATGGAATTATGTTTTGATCGGGTCGCGAGACCAGAACCACGAGCGGACCAGCGTCGCGTTCGTCTGACAGTGAGGAAGAGAAGTTCGCCAGGACTCTGCTGCTGTGAAGAGGTAAGGTGTTATAAGCTAAATTATTATTTATCCCTGAAAATTGTAATCCAAAATGACTTTTGACCGATCGGTAAATTACAGCTGTGTGGTGCACGAAGTACGAAGTGCGTGCGCCGCGATAAACGGTTAATTCGCCGTGTCTGGACCGTGAACGCCCCCCCCCCCGCTCCTCTTCTGTAGCGGGGGGGGGGGGGAACCGCGGTGACTGCGCAGCGGTCGCCACATAGCCATATGAGTCTATTCCGTCATGTAGCGATGGCCGTCCTCTGTCTGTGTGTGTGGCCGTCCTCTGTCTGTGTGTGTGCGGGGGGGGACAACCCCCCCCCGCACACACACAGACAGCCCTGAGTGTGACCTTTCATTAGAGCCCAAAATGAAGCTTCTACATTGAATCATTCAAAAGTTACAGACGTTTTTCCAAACTGTGCCATTTGGCACAATTTGGCAGTTCCAAAACGCCTGGGAAGTACCTGAGTATAAAGCTGTGTAATATATTCATTTTTTGTGGTATTGTTACAAAATTTTGACCTCAGCTGGATAACACTTGGTTCTACATTTCTGTTCCATTTTCCAGCCCGGATCTGAAGCTGTGTGTTATTTGCAAGCATTTGTATCCAAAAAAACACCCAGGCCAAATTTATTTTCTTCAAGTTCACTATGTTTAGATGACTGTACTCAGTGACTGGAGCACTTAGAGAGATTATGACTGTTTTGCCAAAAAATTCAAAGTGTTTTCTTTTAAATGAGACCAACCCCATGAGGATGCTGCAAAGGGTTGAAGAACAGCTTTTGATTTAATTTGGGCAAGTTAATTTTTGGCGTTTTTAGGGAAATTGACCGGAGTGCAAGGGGTTAAAAAAGCCAAAATTAGCCAAAAGGCTAGTTTTCATCTGTAGTCCCCTGGCCAAGATGTAAAAAAGCAATAAAATGCATCCACAAGAAAAAAACATGGTTAAACATTTAAGAGGGCACTAATGTAACAAATAACATACACATAACAAACCGTACATTTGTTCACAACATCAAATATCACAACAGACTTACACTACCGTTCAAAAGTTTGGGGTCACCCAGACAATTATTTTGTGTTTTCCATGAAAAGTCACACTTATTTACCACCATGAGTTGTAAAATGAATAGAAAATATAGTCAAGACATTGACAAGGTTAGAAATAATGATTTGTATTTGAAATAATAATTTTTTCCTTCAAACTTTGCTTTCGTCAAAGAATCCTCCATTTGCAACAATTACAGCATTGCAGACCTAACATGATTGCACAAGGGTTTTCTAATCATTCATTAGCCTTCTGACGCAATGAGCAAACACACTGTACCATTAGAACACTGGAGTGATAGTTGCTGGAAATGGGCCTCTATACACCTATCTAGATATTGCACCAAAAACCAGACATTTGCAGCTAGAATAGTCATTTACCACATTAGCAATGTATAGAGTGTATTTCTGATTAGTTTAAAGTTATCTTCATTGAAAAAAGTGCTTTTCTTTCAAAAATAAGGAAATTTCTAAGTGACCCCAAACTTTTGAACGGTAGTGTATCTTTTAGTGTTGGCAGCTGTAGGTGTTTATAAGCCACACTTTCAATTTTTTTGTGAAGGCCTTGTATGTTGTAAGCAGTTTAACCTCCTCAGGTACTGAGTTCCACTCACTAGCACCCCTCACTGACCAGGCCGACTTACTGAAAGTGCTCCTGCGCAGAGGGATGAAGCAGTCACTTCTGACAGAGCCTCGAGTGACACGCTCAGAGCTGTTTCTTTGGCTGATAAACTCTGCCAGAGGATCTGGAGCCAAATCATGCAGTACTTTATAAATCAAATTTAAATCTGCAAATGTACGAAGACTATCCCAGTTTAAAAGACTGTATTTTTTTTAAAATTGCACAATGATAATAATACCTAGGTTTTTTATCCATAACTTTGACTGCTTGTTTGTACAAAACTTCCGATGTTTTTTTTGCACTCAAACCCGCCTGGGACCAGCTAGTTAGGCAATAGTTGAAGTGACTGAGAATCATTGAATGCAAGTACAGTATATTTTTGCGGCTTCAGTTGACATTTCATTTCGAATTGCACGAAAATTTGTAAGATTTAACTTGATTTTTTTACTCAATTTAGCAATATGGGCTTTAAAAGAAAGCTGTGAATCTATTATTAACCCAAGATATTTATATTGGCTAACAATTTGTATTTTTCCTCCATTAACATGTATGTCATTTGGCTCCTAAAGAAAAATATTACTACAGCAAGTGATTCTCAGATGATGTTACCAAATTTATGCAGATTGTTTCCTCTATGCCATATGTCAACACAACGGAAATAAGCTATAGACAGCTTGCTCCTTTTGTAATTGATAGCATGGTAGATAGTGTTACAGCCTCTCTGCATCAGACTCTAGACATGGTGGCCCCTTTAAAAAAGAAAAAAGTCTAATCAGAGATTTCTAACTCCTTGGTTCAACACAGAAACTCGTAGCTTAAAACAGAAGACTCGTCAATTAGAAAGAAAATGGCGCTCCACTAATTTAGATGAAATCTATTTAGCTTGGGGAAATTATCTTTTAATTTATAAAAAAATCTCTTAGAAAAGCTAGAGTGAGTTATTATTCTGCATTAATAAAAGAGAACAAGAATAACCCCAGGTTTCTTTTCAGCACTGTAGCTAGGCTGACAAAGAGTCAGGACTCTGTCAATCCTAGCATTCCCTTAGAGCTTACTAGTCAGGATTTTGTGAACTTTTTCAATAATAAAATTTCATCTATCAGAGATAAAATCAGTCAGATTCTTCCCACCGTTAACTTAAATACAGTAACTACTACAACTCCTTCAATAGATATCTGTTTGGATGAGTTTACTCCAATTGATCTTTTAGAGTTAGATAAAATCATTTCCTCATCCAAGCCTTCAACTTGTCTTTTAGACCCTATTCCTACCAGGTTACTTAAAGAAGTTTTCCCATTTATTGGTAGCTCTACTCTTCAAATAATCAATTCTTCATCAACATTAGGCCATGTACCGCAGGCTTTTAAAACGGCTGTAATTAAACCCTTATTCAAAAAGCCAATGCTGGATCCAGGAGTTTTAGCTAACTATAGACCAATCTGTAATCTCCCTTTCATTTCAAAAGTCTTACAAAGAGTCGTTGCTATGCAATTATTTGACCACTTGCAGGGAAATGGTTTATTTGAAGAGTTTCAGTCTGGGTTTAGAATCCATCATAGTACTGAAACAGCCTTAGTGAAGGTCACTAATGACCTTCTGATCGCATCTGATAATGGACTTGTTTCTGTACTTGTCCTATTAGACCTTAGTGCAGCTTTTGATACTATCGATCATAATATTCTACTTGGTAGATGAGAACACTATGCTGAACTTAATGGAACTTCGTTGCAGTGGTTTAGATCTTATTTATCTGATAGGTTCCAGTTTGTTCATGTTAATGAGTTTTCTTTCAACTCAAAGCTCAGTCATGGAGTTCCACAGGGATCTGTGCTCGGCCCTACTCTTTTTATTTTATATATGCTTCCGTTAGGCAACATTATTAGAAAGCACTGTATACATTTTCATTGTTATGCAGATGACACACAATTATACCTGTCAATGAAGCCAGTTGATAGTAATCAATTAGCCAAGTTAGAAGCCTGTCTTAAGGAAATCAAAGCTTGGATGACTTGTAATTTCCTGCTATTAAATTCATATAAGATGGAAGTCATTCTTGTTGGTCCAAAAAACCTTAGAAATACCTTTCCAAATCAAACTTTTAGTTTGGATGTGGTTCCTCTTTCTCTTAATAGTTCTGTGAGGAACCTTGGAGTTATTTTTGATCAAGATCTGTTTTTCAATTCACATATTAAATTCGTTTCTAAGACTGCCTTCTATCATTTGCATAATATTGCCAAGATTAGGAGCATCTTGTCTCAGAGTGATGCTGAGAAACTGAACCACACTTTTGTTAGCTCTAGATTAGATTATTGTAACTCTTCATTATCAGGTTGTCCTAAAACATCTTTAAAAAGTCTTCAGTTTATCCAAAATGCTACAACAAGAGTTTTAACAGGTATTAGAAAGAGAGAGCATATCTCTCCAGTTCTGGCCTCCCTTCATTAGCTTCCCATAGAGTTTAGAATTAAGTTTAAAATCTTTCCTCTCACTTACAAAGCTCTAAACAATCAGGCCCCTTTTTATTTAAAAGATCGGATACTACCCTATTATCCTAACAGAGCACTACGCTCCCAAAATGCTGGATTACTTGTAATACCTAGAATCTCCAAAAGTACAATGGGAGGCAGAGCCTTCAGTTATCAAGCTCCTCTCCTGTTCCCACTCCCGATGCCATCTTCCCATGCTGCGCCCAGGTGCTTCTAATTGTGCATCCAACAATGCTTGTACTTAAGGGCTTCGCCAGTCAAGCATTGCTGGATTATTGTTTGTGTCAGGTAAAGGAGTTTCGTGCCACACTGTCGCTACTCCTTTCAGTGTGTGCGTAAAGCCCTTGGACTTATGTGGACGTCTAGGACCGCTCCAGTGGCGTGAGTACAAACTGTTGGTATTTCCTCCATGCTGCTTCTTTACCATGCTTGGAAATGAGCTCAGTTTTACACGGACTTCATTGTAACTCTGAGTGCACGTTATTTTGAACTGCATGTGTATTTCCATCTGTTCAATAAATGTGTGTGGTGTAACCTGTGCGTAAATCCTCATCCTTTCATGACATTTAGGTATTAATGTGAGAGTGAATGGTTGTCTCTCTCTCTGCACTGGCCCTGTAATGGACTGGCGATCTGTCCAGGGTGGACCTTGCCTCTTGCCCATAGACGGTGGGATAGGCTCCAGCCCCCCCGTGACCCAAAAAGGATTAAGCGGTAGAAGATGGATGGATAAATGGATGGATGGAGGGAGGAGGAGGTCATATTTACTGAAATCAAAAGCTATTTCAATCAAAAACATTAACAGACCAAGTTACATGCCAACACAGGACCCCTTCTTTGATATAGCCTTCACAATTCTTGCATCAATTGAACTTGTGACTTTTTGGAGAGTTTCTGCTTGAATTTCTTTGCAAGATGTCAGAATAGCCTCCCACAGCTGCTGTTTTGATGTGAACGGCCTCCCACCCTCATAGATCTTTTGCTTGAGGATGCTCCAAACGTTCTCAAAAGGGTTGAGGTCAGGTGAGGATGGGAGCCAAACCATAAGTTTCTCTCCTTTTATGCCCATAGCAGCCGATGACACAGAGGTATTCTTTGCAGCATGAGATGGTGCATTGTCAAGCATGAAGATAATTTTGCTATGGAAGGCACGGTTCTTCTTTCCATACCATGGAGAAAAGTGGTCAGTCAGAAACTCTATGTACTTTACTGAGGCCATTTTCATGCCTTCAGGGACCCTAAAGGGGCCTACCAGCTCTCTCCCCAAGATTCCGTCCCAAAACATGACTCCCCCACCTCCTTGCTGATGTCACAGCCTTGTTGGGACATGGTGGCCGTCCACCAACTATCCACTATTCCATCCATCTAAAACTAATTATGACAGGTATCTGAGATTGATATCAGTGATCCAAAGAGCCCTGAGACACAATACCATCCATGAGTTTAATTGAAAAACAAAAAATTGAATGTCTATGACACTAAAATCCTCTTTGCATAATAATTTGGAATGTGGTGTATGTCCATACTAGTATGAATGCTAACCAGGATTACTGAGTGACTGAGCTCTGTAGTAAAAGGACTGTTGTCAGTAGAAGACTCACACAGAGGAGGGCTGCCGGGTCCTGTGCGGGTGTTGGGGAGCTCCCGGCCATTGCTGTCCACGCACCAGCACTGCCCAATCCTTTCATAGCACTGAGTAGACCTGTAGGATCCGTGCTCATCACACTGGGGGACGTAGTGACTAGCAGCGGCGCGGGCGTCATCTCTGTGCCATTCACACTGGGTCTTTTCACGCTCTGAAGTCACAGAAAAACAGCTGGAGTAAGAAAACTACAGAAATGTCAGCAGAGACACAATGAATAAAACAGTGCTGGCTGGTGACCCACCGGGGTTCACCTTCACACAGGGACACTTTTGTAAGAGCTGTGGTACATCTGTAGGTTTAAAAAGATCTGTGACTGTTTTTAAATTGGGATCATTTACAGGGATCAGGAGGCAATAGTCAACTTTCTATCCATGTATTGTCATATTGCTGTACATACAACTGTAGTGCAGGCAAGATGAAATTGCGTTTCTCTCGGCATCCATATAAGTAGAAGAACATGATTTAAGACACACTCACACATATCTTCACCCCCCCACCCCACCACATCCATTCACACATCCCTGAGACATACTTGAAAAACTAACTAACTATAATATACAAATAATGTACATAATGTCCGTAGGTGCAGTAGTGTATATGAGAGATTTTGGATCAACTGTTCAGCATCCTAACAGCTTGTGGAAGGAAGCTGTTGATCAGTCTGGTGGTTCTGCCTCTGATGCTCCGGAATCGTTTGCCAGATGGCAGAAGTTCAAAGTGTTTATGCAGAGGGTGTGAACGGTCCTTGACAATGTTCAGTTCCCTGCTCCTACAATGGTTCTGAAAAAGTTCTTGGACAGAGGGAAGGGAGACTCCAATTACCCTCTCAGCTCCCTTGACTATCCTCTGCAGGGTTTTTTTTTTTTGTCTGACACACTGCAGCTGGAGTACCATGTAGCAATGCAGTATTTGCTTACTTCATTACCACGGGTGGGTAGTAACAAGTGATATGCACTCAAGTTACTTCACCAAATGGTACTTTTGTGAGTACTTCTATTGCTTGACACTTTTTCTTCTTTTGACTTTTTTTTTTAAACTACTTTTACTGAGGTACATTTGGTCACAATAAGTTACTTCTGACTTCACTGATTTTAAGTGAACATGAGGCAACATTTTCTCATCAGTTTTAAAATCACTGCTTTATTTATTAGTTCTTCTTCACCAATTCTTACATGATTTAGATTCTATGAGAAGACACGTGTGGCTAGTTTGTACACAGAACTGTGTCCAACATGCCAGACTTTAATGTATGTTTTAAAGTGGTGCAACTGTGGCAATCTCCTGAAGTGCTGCCCCTTTAAGCCATGCTCCCCACCTCCTTGCCATTAATTAGAGCCAAGCCTTCATAAGATGATGACAGAAGACAAAATGGTGGCCAAAGGAAGAAACAGGTGTGCAGGTCTATCTGTAAATTCCATTAAGTACCGTGCCTATCCCTGGCATTTTCCCAAAGTATTCTGGGTTTAGATAGTGATGGCAAAAATGGAACGTTAGAGAGATCGAATCATTTGGAACAATTGATTCAGAAAAAGAATCGATCTTTTGGAACATTGGAAACATCTCCCCACAGCGACATCTGGTGGCCAAATGTTATAATACTACACTCAAACAGTTGAGTGTTTTCATGTGTTTCTGGATGGAACGATGTAACTGGGGTCAAGTTTCTTGACAAAATGCCTGAAACCCTCATCCTCCACAACTGAAAAAGGTTGCGAGTCCTTCACAGTAAGGTCAACTAGGGCCTCGTCTAATTCTTTTTGCCTTCCTGTCAAGGAGCAACAAAAAGACTGATTCAGGAGGAATGCTGTCGTGCAGCTTGATGTATTGTATGGTAGATATTGTAAATACATGTAAATATAGTATGTAAAATATGTAACTATATGTAAATGTACAATAATATGGCTTCTTTTAGTGATCAAATGCATAATTATATTTATTGTAAATAATAATAAAGGTGTACAAATAATAAATGTATACTCGTATGTGTAGAAGAGCTTGAAATAACGAGGCGATGTGATTCATAAACCCAAAGTTTATTATCAGCTCCTCTAACAAGTCTCATCTCAGTGCAGCAGCAGAAGAAGGAAAAAGAGACCGAACACCTTCGGTTCTATGAACTTATACTTGCACATAACAAAAGACATGCATGTCAAAAGCTGACATCCCTCATTATCTTAATCCCCCCATTGTCTTCGTACTCCTCCTCATGGCCCTGGGGGGTCAGGGCAGCTCCTCCGGTCTCCACCGCAGTGTCTGGGAAGCTCTTTGATCTTCACTGGCGGTTGAGACTCTTTGTCCTGTTCTGAGGTGTGAAGTCGCTTTACATATGTAATCACCAAACACTCTCACATGCTTCAACATATGTAGGTTATGGAATATATGATTAATATAGACCACAGCCCCCCCCCCCAAACAACTAAGAAAAGGACAATAGAAAAATTCACAGTTTAAGATAATTACTATGACATACTAACTGCTACACCTCTTGCCACAGAAGAAACTTTCCAGCAGCCATGCTCCTATGAGAGTTCAGTGGTAATCATAACAGCATAGTAAAATTACAAGTCAGTCCTAAACTGTTACAGCACAATTAGTGAACAACTGTTGAGTAGTTTGCATCAGTCTCTGTGCCGTCTGGGTTTTAATCTTCTCCCGAATCTGCTATGGGTCCACTTGGGCGTCCTGCTGGGACCTTCTTGTAAGGAATCTGCAGCTTGGGGAGGAGAGTGATTATTTGTTCCCTGCAGGGGGGCTGAGTCTTTTCTCTTGAGGGGTCTACCCCGCCGAGGTGCTCTCGCCAACCGTGCAGGCTCGTCTCTCAACAAGAAGGCAGGTTTAAGTCTGTCAATGCTGACTGTTTCTTTTCTATCCCCAAAATCAAGCACAAAGTGTTTATCACCAGGTTCCAGCACTCTGAATGGCCCATCGTATGGTGGGCGGAAAGTTGGTTTTAAAGCTTCATGCCTAACAAAAACGAATTCAGCGTTCTTTAACGATTGTGGGACAAAAACCCGTGGAAAAGAGTGATGTGCCAGTCCGGGGAGAGAGTCCGGTCCGTTGCTGCCTAAAAACCTCGGGGCTGGAAGATGCCCTGGCTCTGGGTTCTCTGGTAAAAATTCACCTGGGAGCCTGAGAGGTTGTGCAAAAACTAATTCTGCTGGAGAGGCGTCTAGATTCTCTTTGGGCGCAGCACGCAACCCCAATAAAACCCAGGGAAGTTTATTTACCCAATTTGTATCCGTTAGTGAGGCTCTGAGGGCGGCCTTTAAAGATCTGTGAAAACGCTCGCATAACCCATTAGCCTGAGGGTGATAAGCGGTGGTGCGGTGAATTGTTGCCCCTAAGCTACTGGACATGGCTGACCAAAGCTCCGAGACAAATTGAGGCCCCCTATCGGTCGTGATGTCCGATGGGACGCCGAAACGTGCCACCCAGTTTGTCAAAAAAACGCGAGCGACTTCCTCTGCTGTAGTTGACGCTAGAGGGACTGCCTCTGGCCAGCGCGTAGTACGGTCTATCATTGTTAACAGATGTGTGAAACCTTGGGAGGAAGGTAGTGGTCCCACGAGGTCGACATGAACGTGGTCGAACCTTCTAGCAGGGATTGGAAAAGGCTCCAGAGGGGCTTTTGTGTGTTTGTGTATTTTGGCGCGCTGACAGGAAATGCAAGTTTTTGCCCATTCTTTTACGTTTTTGCGCAGGCCGGGCCAAACAAACTTTTCGGCGACCATTTTAACCGAGGCGCGCACACCTGGGTGCACGAGGGAGTGATTGAGTCGAAAATACGGCGGCGCCATGTAGCTGGGACTAACGGGCGAGGTCGGCCGGTTGAGATATTGCATATTAGGGGGGGCACGCCGTCGCGTAAACCCCTTTCCTCCAGCCTTAACCCTGTTGGTCCAGACAAGAGTGCGCGCACGTCCGCGTCACTACTTTGCTCCTCTGCCATGGCTGCATAATCTATCCCTGCATGGATTGGTGCTGCGTATGTGTCCGCGTTGGCGAAGAGTTCTGCGGCTGAGGTAGTATAATCTGTCTCCTCGCGCTCTGACGATGTCACAGCGCAAGAGAGGCAGTCTGCTACCACGTTAAGTTTGCCTGCCACATGTCGAATGTCTGTGGTGAACTCTGAAATCGCAGCTAGCTGTCTTTGTTGCCTGCCTGACCACGGTTCGGAAATTTTAGCCATGGCAAAGGTGAGCGGTTTGTGGTCTACAAAAGCCGTGATACTCCGCCCTTCTAACCAGAACTGGAAGTGGCGGATGGATAAATGAAGCGCTAGCAGCTCCCTGTCAAAAGTGCTGTATTTACGCTCGGTTTGGTTTAGCGATTTGCTGAAGAATGCCAAAGGTTGCCAGATTCCGCTGACATGTTGTTCTACAACTGCCCCTATAGCTAGGTCAGAAGCGTCTGTGGTTAGCGCAATGCGGGCCGAGGGATCGGGGTGAACCAACAATGTGGCGTTAGCTAGGGCGCTTTTTACTTCCGCGAAGGCGTGTTCGCGCTCCGGGGTCCATTCGACCGTGTTGGAAGCTTTTTGTTTTCTGAGCGCGGCATATAGGGGCTGCATGAGCTGAGCTGCGTGGGGGAGGAAACGGTTGTAAAAATTAACCATTCCTAAAAATTCTTGCAGCGATTTGACCGTTTGTGGCTGTGGGAAACTTTTTATCGCTTGAACTTTGTCTGGGAGTGGGACTGCCCCCTTTGGAGAAACTCTGTGTCCTAAAAAATCAATTTGTGACACGCCGAACTTGCATTTGGCTGGATTGATTATTAACCCGTGCTCTTCTAGCCTCTGAAAAACCACAGTGAGGTGCTGCTCGTATTCTTCCTCAGACGGGCTGGCTACCAGCATATCGTTAAGGTAGACGAACACGAAAGGGAGGTCGCGTAATACCGTGTCCATCATCCGCTGAAAGGTTTGAGCCGCGCCTTTGAGGCCGAAAGGCATTCGCAAAAATTCAAAAAGGCCGAAAGGGGTTATTACAGCTGTTTTAGGAATGTCCTCTGCTCGAACTGGGACTTGATGATAACTGCGGACCAGGTCTATTTTTGAAAAAATGCGTGCACCCGCCAGATGCAGTGAAAAATCTTGAATGTGAGGAATTGGGTAGCGGTCATGCGCTGTCGCATTGTTTAATCTGCGGTAATCGCCGCACGGTCTCCAAGAACCGTCGGATTTCGGAACCATGTGAAGTGGTGAGGCCCAGGGGTTTTTCGAGCGTCTAATAATGTCTAATTTTTCCAAGGGTGGTAAACTCGTCCCGAGCTATGGCGAGCTTGGCCGCGTCTAAGCGCCGAGCTTTGGCAAATACGGGTGGGCCCATTGTGGGAATAAAATGTTCAACCCCGTGTTTAGCCACTGTGGCTGAGAATTTGGGAATTGTGAGTGCTGGAAATTGGGTGAGGAGTTGATCAAACTTACCTCCTGCTGTGGCGACGCTAGCCTGCACGGGTGGTGGAGAAAGTCGAGCTGAGCAGGGAATAGAAGCAAAGGACAGTGCATTAACCAAGCGCCTGTTCGCTAGATCAACTAATAACCCATGTGCACACAAAAAATCTGCGCCCAACAAGTTAAAACTCACCGCCGCTACAACAAATGTCCATCTGTAGTTGCGGCCGTGGATGCAGAGGTGCAGGCTCTTTTCGCCAAAAGTGTCGATGGTGGAGCCGTTGGCTGCCACCGCTCCATTGCCCCGGGGGCCCATGGCCCGGTCTGCTTGGGAGGGCATGACAAAACTTAGTTGAGCTCCCGTGTCGATAAGGAACCGCTTGCCGGTGTGTCCGTCCGTCACATATAAAAGCTTGCTTTTTTCGCCGAGAACCGCCGCTGTTAACGGCTCTCGGCTTCGACCTTTTCCAGAAATTGTGAATTTGCAGGGGGGGACGCATTTGTAAGCCTTCTCGGCGAAGCGGTGGAGGTAACAACAAACGTCGCTCCGTCTGTTGCGTCCTGGCCATGTCGCTGTCACTGCAGGCTGGCTCTGCTCAGTGATTTGTGGCTCCTCGTGGCTCCGGACATCAGCGTTGAGGTCTGCGGATGCTGCTGTGGGTGTCTGCTCCTTGCAGGCGTTGATGAGCCGTTGAGCTTCGTGAGCCAGCGTGCGGAAGTCTTGCTGGGTGCTGCATCGCATGTTGGCCAGCGTCCCTCTCATGTGTGGTGGCAGCGTACTGAGGAATATGAAATGGAAGAGGAAGTTGTCATTGTCCTCTTCTTTAAGTTGCAGCAAGTCCTCCATGAGGGCCTTGGGTCTGCCTCCTCTGTGGCCGTAAACCGCCAGGATCCTCTCGGCTCTCTCCTCGGCTGAGGGGACGTAATTTGCCACGATGGTCACTTTCAGTTCTTCATATTTGTCCTGGGCCGGCGGCCACTGGATTATGCTCCGCGCACATCTCGAAGTGGCGGCGTTGAGTTTGGCGACGATGTGATAGAACTTTGTATCGTCAGCCGTGATGCCCGCAAGTGCAAACTGGGCTTCAGCTTGCTGAAACCATGAGGCGGGGTCTTCCTGCCAGAAGTCCGGCAGGTTGACGGTGACGGCATTTGTGTGGACCGTCACTGATGTGTCCGCAGGGTGAGAGTGCCTTGCTTCGGCTCTCTCCGCGGTGCTGGTGCTCGGTTGAGCCCTCTTTATCACTTCTGCTGTGGGGGAACATCGTCCATCTGTTCCCCTGTCTGCATGGGCGCCGGCGTCTGCCTGGGTCGCCACAGATGAGTCGATCTCGGGGGAACGCCTCTGGTCCATTCTCGCATCAGGGTCACCAGTGTAGAGGAGCTTGAAATAACGAGGCGATGTGATTCATAAACCCAAAGTTTATTATCAGCTCCTCTAACAAGTCTCATCTCAGTGCAGCAGCAGAAGAAGGAAAAAGAGACCGAACACCTTCGGTTCTATGAACTTATACTTGCACATAACAAAAGACATGCATGTCAAAAGCTGACATCCCTCATTATCTTAATCCCCCCATTGTCTTCGTACTCCTCCTCATGGCCCTGGGGGGTCAGGGCAGCTCCTCCGGTCTCCACCGCAGTGTCTGGGAAGCTCTTTGATCTTCACTGGCGGTTGAGACTCTTTGTCCTGTTCTGAGGTGTGAAGTCGCCTTACATATGTAATCACCAAACATTCTCACATGCTTCAACATATGTAGGTTATGGAATATATGATTAATATAGACCACAGTATGTGTATTAAAAGACCATGAATACATACATACCACAAACACTACGCTGGCCATGGCTTGATTCAGCACTCTGTTGTGTTTTGCTAGGAATGTATGCATCAGGATGTTTTGTCCGTAGGTGTCTCCACATACATTCATGTGAAAAAATTAGGACACCCTGTATATATAATACATACAGACGTGGACAAAATTGTTGGTACCCCTCTGTTAATGAAAGAAAAACCAACAATGGTCACAGAAATAACTTGAATCTGACAGAAGTGGTAATAAATAAAAATTCTATGAAAATTAACCAATGAAAATCAGACAATGCTTTTGAATTGTGGTTCAACAGAATTATTTTAAAAAACAAACTCACGAAACAGGCCTGGATAAAAATGATGGTACCCCTAGAAAAGATTGAAAATAATGTGACCATAGGGACATGTTCAACCAAGATGTGTCCTCTAATTAACATCACAGGTGTCTACAAACTTGTAATCAGTCAGTCGGCCTATTTAAATGGTGACAAGTAGTCACTGTGCTGTTTGGTGGCATGGTGTGTACTACACTAAACATGGACTAGAGGAAGCAAAGAAAAGAGTTGTCTCAGGAGATTAGAAAGAAAATTATAGACAAGCATGTTAAAGGTAAAGGCTATAAGACCATCTCCAAGCAGCTTGATGTTCCTGTGACTACAGTTGCACATGTTATTCAGAAATTTAAGGTCCACGGGACTGTAGCCAACCTCCCTGGACGTGGCCACAGGAGGAGATGGATAATACGAATGGTAACAAAAGAGCCCAGAACAACCTCTAAACACATTCATGGTGAACTCCAAGGTCAAGGTACATCAGTGTCAGATCGCACCATCCGTCATTGTTTGAGCCAAAGTGAACTTCATGGGAGACAACCAAGGAGGACACCACTGTTGAAAACAAATCATAAAAAAGCCAGACTGCAATTTGCCAAACTCCATGTTGACAAGCCACAAAGCTTCTGGGAGAATGTCCTATGGACAGACGAGACAAAACTGGAACTTTTTGGCAAGGCACATCAGCTCTGTGTTCATTGACACAAAAATGAAGCATACCAAGAAAAGAACACTGTCCCTACTGTGAAACATGGAGGAGGATCTGTTATGTTCTGGGGCTGCTTTGGTGTGTCTGGCACAGGGTGTCTTGAATCTGTGCAGGGTACAATGAAATCTCAAGACTATCAAGGTATTCTAAAGAGAAATGTGCTGCCCAGTGTCAGACAGCTTAGTCTCAGTCGCAGGTCATGGGTCTTGCAACAGGATAATGACCCAAAACACACAGCTAAAAACACCCAAGAATGGCTAAAAGCGAAACATTGGACTATTCTAAAGTGGCCTTCTATGAGCCCTGATCTAAATCCTATTGAACATCTGTGGAAGGAGCTGAAACATGCCGTCTGGAGAAGGCACCCTTCAAACCTGAGACAACTGGAGCAGTTTGCTCATGAGGAGTGGGCCAAAATACCTGCTGAGAGGTGCAGAAGTCTCATTGACAGTTACAGAAATCGTTTGATTGCAGTGATTGCCTCAAAAGATTGTGCAACAAAATATTAAGTTAAGGGTGCCATCATTTTTGTCCAGGCCTGTTTCATGAGTTTGTTTTTTAAAATAATTCTGTTGAACCACAATTCAAAATAATTAATTAAAAAATTAAAAATAATTTAATTAATTAATTAATTTTCATAGAATTTTTATTTATTACCACTTGTCAGATTCAAGTTATTTCTGTTACACAATAGGTCCACACTTTATAAAGGCTGTCTGAAAGGTTAATTGTGTTGTTAAGGTGTTTTAGATGTTTAAAATTTCTATAACTAATATCCTTTTGTGATTCAAATCTGTAATGCAGTTATGCCGAACCATGATGACCGAGTTAACATTCATGTTTTCTTCTAGCAGAGACAAAAAGACTGCATACAAAAAGACGATGCACCCTGTCGATACTCAGACTCAATTTATCTTACACCATCAGAGTATCTTTCTTTTCAACACTGGCTCCTTTGTTTTAAATTATTTTTTAGTCTAGTCCTTGTACCTGAACATCTTCCAGTTTCCTTAATTTTTAGAGGACATTGAGGAAAAAAGAAGAACTTGTGAAGAACTTAAGTCCTAATCTACAGCACATGAAAAGTATTGGAAATTAAGGTCCTTCAGGAATCCATCAAAGACCCAAACCAGAACCTCAGAGGTTCACCAGGCCCTTCACTTGATCGATCCACCACTGACCAAAGCCTCATCAAAATAGTCTCACTGGAAGGGTGGCTGCCAAGAAGTCATTATTTTAGAAAGGAAACGGGAAGAAAAGGCTGAGGCATGGACAATTTGACAAGAACTGGACTGAAGATCAGATGAAACGGGTCTGATGGAATGATAAAAATTGAAAATGTGGGCTCATCCATCCATCCATCCATCTTCTACTGCTTTTCCGCAAGTCTGGGTCGTGGAGGCAGCAGTTCAAGCAGAGAAGCCCAGACTTCCCTCTCCCCAGCCACCTGCTCCAGCTCTTCAGAGAGGATACCAAGGCATTCCCAGACCAGCTGGGAGATGTAGTCTCTCCAGTGAGTCCTGATTCTGCCCTGGGGTCTCCTCCCAATGGAATGTGCCCAAAACACCTCAAGTGGGAGGCGTCCAGGAGGCATCCTGATCAGATGCCCATACCACCTCCACTGGCTCCTTTCAATGTGGAGGAGCAGCAGTTCTACTCTGAGCCTCTCCCTGATGACTGAGCTCCTCACCCTATCTCTGAGGGTGAGTCCAGCAATCCTACGAAGAAAGCTCATTTCAGCTGCTTGTATTTGCAATCTCATTCTTTCGGTCATTACCCAAAGCTCGTGACCATAGGTGAGTGTAGGAACGTAGACTGACCAGTAAATCGACAGCTTTGCCCTAGAGCTTAGCTCCCTTTTCACCACAACAGACCGGTACAACGTCCGTATCACTGTAGATGCTGCACTTTGACCCTGACCTTCACCTTGAGCACAATCTTGATGCAGACTCTCCTGAGGATCATTGTGAGTTTGATCAGAATCGTGATAACTGCCTTGGACAGCGGTCCTCAAATGTTTCTGCCAGGGGTCCGCATTCATTTTTTCAGTGGCCCAAAGGTCCCAAGCAGCGCCAACATGCTGCATGGGCGGATATTTCATTTCCATGTTGGAAGCGACAAACAGAACATTTCCTCCAGAGTAAATAATTAGGCGACACTGTGGGGCAGATTTACTAACGCAGCACATATTAGGCAGTGCGCAATTTAGACAGAGCGCCTTAGGGAGTGGCCAATTTTTGCTAGTGATCACCAACACGCAAAATTATGAACACAGATGCAGTCACTTCATTTCAATAATGCCCACCCATCCACCAAGAGCACCACAAAATTACACACAGGCACAGCTGAGGAAGCAGGTCATCAACACAGGCACAGCCAGTTCTGAGAAGCACAATACAGGAGTTGTTTTAAAAGCTTTTCTAAGCTTTCATTTAAGCACAAAACCCAGTAAAATTGTTTATTTTGTTTGCCATATTACAAAGTTTTCATTTCACATGGCAGACTCCTTTGTTCAATATGTATAAATTAAGCATTTGTATGTAATTTTTAAAAGGACAACTCATGAATACATTATTTGACCAACGTGTTTATTTTACACACAAGAACCATCAAGATGGTCTGATGGAAACTCTGGGGTTTTATTATGTGAATAACTTTGTTTCAACAAAATCTACAGGTCTCACAGTTCACAGCTTTTTATAAATATGTGCATCTTATGTTTTCTGACGTCTGGAACAGCAATAAACTTAAAGTATACAGTATAAACACATGAAGTTTAAAAAACAAAAAAAAACTGCCAGCTGATGTCCAGTTCAGCATAACACAGATCTCTGAGACCGTTGGTATTCATATAATCTGTTCTTCTGTCTTGCCAAATAAAGTCACGTACAGAGAAGAGAACAAGAAGAAGGTCTCTACTGTCATTCAGTCCATCATGTACAGTAGAACGAAATTACATTTCTCTACAATGTTACATCTAGAATCAGAGGGCTCACAGCCATGCAAGGCGCCGCCACAGACAACTTCTCCTTCCCACATTCCATTATGCTGAGCACCAAGCTAGAAGGTAGGAAGTACCATTTTTATATGGTCTTTGG
Source organism: Pholidichthys leucotaenia (assembly GCA_020510985.1). Classification (NCBI taxonomy): domain Eukaryota; kingdom Metazoa; phylum Chordata; class Actinopteri; order Cichliformes; family Pholidichthyidae; genus Pholidichthys; species Pholidichthys leucotaenia. The sequence goes on along the minus strand of JAJAQF010000145.1, from coordinate 31,148 downwards.
TATGACCCGGCCGGGACTTGAACCCCCAACCTGCCGGTTGTGGGGCAGATGCTCTATGAACTAGGCCACCACTCTGGAAGCTTCTGTCTCTTCAATCACAGGCCCTCGGTTCTCGCCAGTGTCTCCTCCTGACACCAACAATCGCCATCATGTCAGGCACAGATGAATTAAGACGAGCTTTTTGGGGGCGTTAAATCCTGGTGCATTTGGCAGCAGACTGACAACCACAAACCTCGGTGAATCACCTTGTGGCAGTCATTTAAATACCCCCCCCCCTCAAATTTGCATGTTGACATGACAACTCCCACACCTATGCAATGAGGCCAGGTGCAAAATTAACATAGTCCACACCTTTCCACCACTAATTTTGCCCTGCGCCCTTTAGTAAACCTCGACAGTAGTTTAACGCCAAAATAGGGTTTTGTGATGGTGCTGCAGCACATTAGTAAATCTGCCCCTATAAATATTATTATAGTCAGTCACAGATTTGAGAAACAATGTACAAACGTATAGTTATGGGAAAAAAACTGCAAATTTATAAGAGAAAAAAAAGTCATAAATTTGAGAAAAAAAACTGCAAATTTAGAAGAAATTGTTCAAAATTTATAACCAGTTAAAAAAGTTCACTAGAAAAAAGTTGCAAATTCATGAGAAAAAAATACGTAAATTCAGAAAAAAACAGTTGTAGAACACACCTACTGGTGCTACTTGGACACGTCTTCAGTGATGAACCCGGGGACCACTGGGTGTTTGGGGTCTTAAATCACCAGACAGCCTCACCCAGGTGACCCAGCCGGGGGTGATCAGTCCCCTGCTCGTGTCCAAGTGGCATGCTCTTCCATGGATCACTCTTCCGGATCCACAGCCACCCTCTGCGGCCTCCGTGATCTTCCTCGAGGCTCTCCTGCACTGCTGGCCTTTCACTCTCAAAAGTTTGAGCGTGCGCTGAAGGGAGCGGCTGGCAAAACCTCGACACCCCGCCTCTACTGGCTCACACCGAGCTTTCCATCCCCTACTCCAGCACTCTGCCACCAGCTCTGCACATCTGGCCCTTTTCACTCGTTGGCCTCCTCAGTCCTGTCTTTCCAAGGGACAGTCAGCTCCAGTAAGAGCACTTGCTTTGTATGTGCTGATGTAAGCACCATATCTGGGCGGAGCAACGTGGCCACGATGTCTTTAGCTGCCTGTTATGAGCAGTGGCAAGGAGCCCTCCAGATGATCGTGGCTGTTACTGCACCCTTTCCCCTGCTCTTATTAAAGTCCTGGATCCTTTGGGGTCCTGCTGTGTCTTGCTGTTCTGGATTGCTGTACTGACTGTGTCTGCCAGCGCTCTCAGTACTTTGTCATGATGTCAGCGGTAACGCCTTTCCCCCAGTGCTTTTGAGCAGGAGCTAAGGATGTGTTCCAGGGTGCCCTTCTTGTGGCACAATTAGCATTCTGGCGTACCGCCATGCTGCACGCATGCAGATTGGCTGGGCTTGGGACGATGTCATGAACAGCTTGGATGACAAATTTGATGTGCAGCGGTTCGGCGTTCGAGAGCTCTGACCGGGTGATCTAATTTACTAGAAAATGGTTACAAACTTACAAGTGAAAATTGCAGATTTACCAAAAAAAAAAAGTGACAAGTTTATAAGAACAGAGTATCCAATTTAAGATGCAAAAAGTTAATTCACAAGGAAAAAAGTTTTACATTTGCAAATAAATGTTGTAAATTAATGAGAAAAGCTGCAAACTTGAAAGAGAGTCAGCTGAACGGTGCGGGTGGGGCTCGTTCACTGCCTAGGTGGGTGATTCAGCTGGTGATTGCTGGCTTCCAGTACAGTTCCGGTTAGTGATTCAGTACAGTACGTTAGCCCGTAAAAACGAGTACATCTGACCAACGTGTGAGCAAACATTACCGCACCGCTGTATGAAGTTTGCTGAGCTTCTTCTTGCAGATGAGATGACTTTAGTATCTCCTGCTTCCTCCATCATCACGCTCAACTGACAACAGGTTCCACCTCATCAGGGAATTCATGTGGGTTGGAAGATCCCAGCCAGCGTATCCATGTGGGCCCCACCAAAGGTGAAATCTGGGCTGTCTTATGGGACCCATGTCTTCCTCCATGTCCTGAGGAAGAACAACCTGGACCAGAAGCTGCTGCTGGCTTTCTACCACTGCTCAGTGCAGAGCATGCTCACCAACTGCCTGGGTGTGTGGTACACGAAGGCTGCACAGAGGGTCATCAACACCACCCAAAAAAATCATTGGTAGTCCTCTGCCCTCCCTGAAGGACACCTCCAGATCCTCCTGTCTCAGAAAGCTCAAGGCCATCACAGGAGACCCCTCACACCCCACCCACCACCTGTTTGACCTGCTTCCCTCTGGATGACAGTTCAGATCAATCAGGTCCTACACCTCCAGACTGACAGTTTCTTCACCTGGGCCATGTGGACTGCAAACTGTCAGAGGCTCCACCCCCCTCCCTCCAACTGCTCACATGCACAGAAATGAGGACCTTTTAATTATCACTGTAACTCACCTGTCTTTGCACTCCACACTTTCATGCATATTGACCCATCCAGGAAACCACTACTATACCTGTGTATATTTTTCATAATCCCTGGGCCATTTTATTCAATCGCGTGTACAGTTGTGTGTTCTGCACTCCACACTTTTATGTTCATTGTTTCATCCATGAAGTCACTTCCATACCTGTGTATAGTACCATAATCCTGGGCTATTTTTATTTCAGTTGTGTATTTGTGTGTTCTGTAGCTGTGTTTTATCTAATCCTTCTCTATTACTTTGTTGCGCAGTACCCTGGTGGAGCTCCAACAATTTTGTTGTACTTCATTGTACTCCACAAATATATGACAAAGCCTATCCTATAATAGCCATCGAGCCCCTTCCCCAGGCCTGGCTCCAGGGTGGGGCCCCGGTAACCCCATACCAGGCGGGGTACACTGAATCCTGATTGTTTATTCATCATGGAAATCTATTGGATCACTCTTAGTCTGATCCTACACCCAGGACCAGTTTGTCTTGGGAGACCCTACCAGAGGCAAATTGCCCCAGACAACATAGCTCCTGGGATCACTAGGGCACACAAACCACCCTCAGGTGATCACCTCATCGGTACCTTGTAAAAGTGTCCTTGTGTTGGAATTCAACAGATACTGAAATTTAACGACTATCAATGATTTGAGAAACATTTAGGAGTGCTCCCCACCCCCCGTCCCCAGATCTGTCTTTATAAATTGGGCCGTACTCTGAGGACCCCTTGACAGATCCAACTGGGGGTAGATGTCATGACATGCATTGGTCAGGTTGGTGAGGTGGGTCGTGAGTTGAAACAGTTGGGAACAGATTTCCTTTTCATGTATCTATAAATGCAACGATTCTCTGTCTGTCACATATCTCTTGAACCATTTGTCAGACTGACCTCAGATTTGATGCATGCTTTGCTGAGGTTATGAGGGTGTGCATCACCGAATTTCAGCCTCCCTGGATATGTGGAGGTTCAGGAGGAGATATTTTTAATGAACATCCATAGGGGAGCTACTAAATGAACACAGAGGTGGAAAAGGTATAACTCCTGAGATTTGGGGGCTGAAAAATTGGATTTATGGCGATAATATTAAGCCCAATAAACCCTGTAAATTTCAGCCTCCCTGGATATGTGGAAGCTTAGGAGGGGAAATCTTTATTGAACGTCCATGGGGGGCCTATTAAATGAACACAGAGGTGGAAGAGGTATAACTGCTGGGAGTTGGAGACTGAAATTCACAGTGCAGCCTCTGGAGGCTGGTGGGATAAAATGATAAAAATTTGGGCCTGATCCAAGTTCCAGAAACGGGCCTTCCTTAGAAGACCTTATAAAGAGTTGTTCAGTTCAGCAGGAACTAAACAGCTCCTTATATGGTCATGTGACTGGGCACTGCGCTAGTTTCATACAAATTAACAGGTTAAAGATGAATGAATGGATGTATGAATCTTTAGAAAGCAGTCCGTTTGGCACTCACCTGATGACACAGGGCCACATTCAAACCCATTTCCGTGGAAACCGGGACGACACTGGCAGGTGTAGGAGCCCTGTGTGTTGGAGCAGAAGGCTTCAAGGTGGCATGGATCCTGCTGACATTCGTCTACATCTGAACAGGTAGAAACAAAAAAGCAGGTTGTTCATAACAAATCTGCATTTGTAAAAGCCCTGTGGAGCAGCAGTGTCTGTGTTCTGAGGAGTTCCAGCGCAGGACCGTTACGGCTGTTGACTTCAAAAAGTTACTGAGGTACAGGGGTCATGACCAAGCTTCAACGGTGCATTCCACATCACTGTGCTCATTCTGAATTACTGACAACAATAGAAGCAATTGTGACAATGCATCTGTTAGGTCAGTGGCCCCCTACTTGAGGACTGGGTTGGGGTGGTGTCGGGCTTTATCTGTTCTGAGGTCAATTTTCGGGGGGGGGGGGGTGCTATCCTCCTTGTTAAGCTGCCATCCCACATCCTCATAAAGGCTGCAAGGATAGATTATACAGGGCAACTTAATATGTCAGTGAGAGTGCAGTTGCAACAAGAAAAACGTTGGAAATCTCTCAGGAAAAAACTAAAATTTAATTGAAAAAAGGTCATGTGATATACTGTTCTTTTAAAATTTGTGTGAGGAAAATGTATCAAACTTATCAGAAAAAATTACAGATTTATAGAGGGGAAAAAAACACGGGGTGCTTTCATACCTAAATCTGTTTCATTTGGTCTGAATCAGCTGACAAGGTTGTTACTTTGCATCATTTTCTTCTTGGTTGGCTCCCCTTTCACACAGGCAAAAATTCCAGCAGACCAAACTGCGTCGTGTTAAACCCTGCAAGACTTGCGTCAGAACGTTCTCTGTTCTTACTGGTCAGATTTTTTTTACCACAAGAACAGGAAAGTTAAATACAGGAAGTAGGATGACTACTGTGTATTTATTCATTTCTGGGGAGAAAATAATACAAATCGTAGCGTAATCTACAGGGGGGGGGGGGTGGTCATCGCCCTGGTTATCGTTTATTACATACGTAAATGCATATACCACTATAGGCAAATCGTACAGTTTGAAAATGAAGTGCGGCTACGGATGGAAAATAATATGTTTAATGTTCATTAATCCTCCAGAACTGCGACATGCTCGGCCACATATGTTCATCAGGTATGTACAGCGGCACGATGCTTTACTGTTTGCCACTGGTCCTGTTTTAGTACGGTCTCTTTCTCACCTGCAGGAACACACCAGAATTCACCAGTTGATTCAAACCGAGACCACCTCTTTAAGGAGGTCTTGGTACGGTTCCTTTGGTGCACACCTGACTGCGATTACTGTGCTCTCATCAGACAAAATGAACTGCACTAACGGAGAAAAGGAACTTGAGTTCAACTGAAATTAACTAAAGCCTGTAGGTGTGAAAGAACCCTTAAAAATGTCATGACTACCACCAGCAGGCAGGTAAGGAGGAGGACTCAGAGTGCAGACTGAACTCAAATGCAACATATTTATCTGCAGGGAAAACTCAGGAAACAAAACAACAGCACAGGGGCTGAAAACGAACAAAACCAACCACAGAGGAAATACACTTACAGGGAATTATTTGGAACAGAGGGAAACCGGCAGGGAACACAGACAATACGTAATGTTACACAGAGCACCAACACAGACTGACATATATAGGGGAACTAATGATCACAGATGCAGGTCAGCTGGGAAAACAATCAAGGGCTAAACAGAGCACACATGAGGCAAAGTGGCTACAGGTACAGAAAACAAGAGGAACTGGGGACAACAGGTAAACAAATATACACATCAGACCACAGTAATGACAATAAAGAAACACAGGATGACACGATCCATCAGGGGAAACACAGAAGACAATAACTATAATAATAATAATGTTAATGGAATCACACAGGCCAAGTCATGGAAATAATAATGACAAGGAAAACATAATGACATTCCACTGGTTTACTTGTCAGGGACCATGTACAGAAAAAACATTAAACACGGGGTAAAGATGCTCTGTACCAGATTTCTGGGTTCTCACTAATTTCCTTTCACATCAGCTTAAAGCAGGGACATGGTCCCCAGACCACGCCCAGAACATGACAGGAAAAGTCACAAATTTGCCAGAAAAAGTTGTAAAGTTATCAGAAAAAACTCTGAAATTTTCAAGAAAAATGTTGCAAGTTTCACCTCACAAACTGAGGAAAAAATTGGAAATTTATGCGAGAAAAAAGCCAAAAATGTAAAAAAAAAAAAAAAAAAAATCTGCAGCTTTTCTTCTTGAAAATTTTTAAGTAAATTTGTCACTTTATTCTTGTCAACTCCACTTTCATTGTTGAAGCAGCTGCCCAGAGCTGCAGCTGCAAGGTCGTCAGAGGATCTCGTGGTGGCAACCCCCAAACCAAATGGTGGACACCAGAGGTGAGGGGGGCCATTAAGGTGAAGGAGGAGTCCTGTCAGGCTTGGTTGGCTTGTGGGACTCCCGAAGCAGCTGAGGTGTACCAGCAGGCCAAGCGGAGTGCAGCTCATGTGGTTGCTGAAGCAAAAACTCAGGTGTGGGAGGAGTTCGGTGAGGTCATGCAACAAGACTTTTGGTCGGCCTCAAAAAAAATTCTGGCAGACTGTCTGGCGACTCAGGAGGGGGAAGCAGCTCCCTGTCCACACTGTATGGTGCGGATGGGGCGCTGCTGACTTTGACTGAGAATATCAGGCGGTGGAAGGAATATGCTGAGGATGTCCTAATCCCATTGACACACTTTCCACAGAGGAAGCAGGGCTTGTGGATGAGGGGGATGACTCGCCCATCACAGGGGATGAGGTCGTTGAAGTAGTTAAACTCTTTGTTGGCCGGGCCCCGGGGGCGGACGAGATTCGCCCTGAGTACCTCAAGGCTCTGGATGTTGTAGGGCTGTCATTGTTGACATGCCTCTGCAACATTGCATGGAGGTCGGGGACAGTGCCTTTGGCATGGCAAACCGGGGTTTTGGTTCCCTTTTTAAGAAGGGGGACCAGAGGGCGTGTTCCAATTTTAGGGGGATCACACTCCTCAGCCTCCCTGGGAAGGTTTAAGCCAAGGTACTGGAGAGGAGAGTCCGCCCATTGGTTGAACCTCTGATTCAGGAGGGGCAATGTTGTTTTCGGCCTCGCTGTGGCACATCGGACTAGCTCTTTACCCTCTCGAGAATCCTGGAGGGTTCATGGGAGTTTGCCCAACCAGTCTACATGTGTTTTGCGGACTTGGAGAAGGAAAAGGCATTCAACTGCGTCCCTCCTGGTTTTTTGTGGGGCTGCTTTGGGAGCATGGAGTATCGGGCTTGTTGTTACGAGCTATCCAGTCTCTATACACTGTTGTGAGAGTTTGGTTCGTATTACTAACACTTGGTCGGACTCATTCCCAGTGAGAGTTGGACTCCGCAAGGGCTGCCCTTTGTCACCGATCCTGTTCATAATTGTTATGGACAGGATTTCTAGGCGCAGCCAGGGAATGGAGGGCGTCATGCTTGGTGACCACAGGATCTCATCTCTGTTGTTTGCAGATGATGTTGTCCTGTTGGCTTCATCTAGCAATGATCTACAGGTCTTACAGGAACGGTTTGCTGCCAGGTGTGAAGCGGCTGGGATAAGAATCAGTACCTCCAAGTCCGAGTCCATGGTCGTCAGGCAGAAAAAAGGTGGACTGTCCTCTCCAGGTTGGAGACAAGCTCCTTCCCCAAGTGGAGTTTAAGTATCTCGGGATCTTATTCATGAGTGGAGGGAGAATGGAGCGACAGATCAAGGCAGCATCTACAGTGATGTGGACGTTGTACCGCTCTGTTGTGGTGAAGAGGGAGCTGAGCTCTAAGGTAAAGCTGTCGATTTACTGGTCAATCTACGTTCCTACCCTCACCTATGGTCATGAGCTTTGGGTAATGACTGAAAGAATGAGATCACAGCTGAAATGAGCTTTCTCCCTAGGATTGCTGGACTCACCCTCAGAGATAGGGTGAGGAGCTCAGTCATCCGGGAGAGGCTCAGAGTAGAACTACTGCTCCTCCACAGTGAAAGGAGTCAGGTGAGGTGGTATGGGCATCTGACCAGGATGCTTCCTGGACGCCTCCCACTTGAGGTGTTTTGGGCATGACCCACTGGGAGGAGACCCCGGGGCAGAACCAGGACTCGCTGGACAGACTGCGTGTCCCAGCTGGTCTGGGAATGCCTTGGTATCCTCTCTGAAGAACTGGAGCAGGTGGCTGGGGAGAGGGAAGTCTGGGCTTCTCTGCTTGAACTGCTGCCTCCACGACCCGGACCTTCGGAAAAGCGGTGGAAGATGGATGGATGGATTCTTGTAAACTGGATTTCCCCTCATTCACCAGTTTTTTTTTTTTCTCCACAAAAATTTGGTTGTTTTTTTTTTTCAATTTGGGACTTTTTTAAAAATTATTTTAGCAATTTTTGCACCTAAATTTGTGATAAATATATTTTTTTTAATTTTGTGAGATGTGTTTTCCCTAATTCTGCTTTTCTTTTGTAAATTTGCTCAAGGTAATTTGTAATTTACTCACTACTGTGAGAGCTGGTTGTGGATTTCTCGCTCAGGTGGAAGCATTTCCTGTCCCCCTCTGGGCTCATGTAGGAATGACATTACATTAGAACAGTGGAAGGTTGGGTTCTGTTGTTCCGTCCTGTGGGTGAGTTTATTTCCATCCAGCAATGATGCAAATGTTTAAACCAGACTTCCACCTGTTCTAACAGATCTACATAAGGGCAACATTTTATTTTAAGGCACACTTAAAGCCGGACTTCACATGCAGGTGTTGTTCTCCTGTGACCGTGACTGCAGGCAGCTTGGAGGATTATTGTGAAGCTCATCCTGACACAAGTCACAACACTGATCAGCTGCAACCTTCACCGTCTTCAAGGTCTGCTCCCTCCTCTAGACATGCATCTGATAACGTCCAGTTGTCTGTGAACTCACCCTGACACGCCCGGCCGTCCCCGGTGAACCCCGGCAGGCAGGAGCAGACGTAGGCCGATCCTCCAGTGTAGCTGCAGAATGCTCTCTGGGGAACATCGCAGTCATGAGTTCCCCTCTGACAGTGGTCCACTGGACGCTTCAACTCTGAAGAACCACAGATGCAACATATTTAGTCGTAGTTCGGGAGAAGTCTGGGTGGTGTCATCATGGAAAAACCGACCAAAATGAGCTCAATACTGCTGATGTTATCATGGGGGTTCATGTTTGCAGACATGTTCCACTCTTTGTTAGGTTTCTCTCCAGTTGTCAGTACGGTTATTTTGCCCTAGATTTCAGCTTATTCTGTGCATCATCATCACCATTATTATGTCGTCGTGTGTTTACTCTGCACGACAACACTTTGTTCTGCCCATCATTATTGGTTCTTTGTTAATTCCTCACGGCTGCACCTGATTGTGTCTCTCCCTCTCCTCCTCTCTTAATTAATCCCAGCTGTTTGTCATTAGTGTCTGTATATACAGGTACATCTCAAAAAATTAGAATATCATGAAAAAGTTCAATATTTTTAGCCACTCATTTCAGAAAGTGAAACCCATATATAGATTCATTACACAGAGAGTGATATATTTCAAGTGTTTATTCTAATTTTGATGATTATGGCTTACAGCCCATGAAAACACCAAAGTCAGTTTCTCAAAAAAATTAGAATATTACATAAAATTAATTTTAAAAAACAGTTTAAAAGAAATGTTGGCCGACTGAAAAGTCTGTCCATGTACCACTCAATACTTGGTCAGGGCTCTTTTTGGATTAATTCCTGTATCAATGTGGCGTGGCATGGAGGTGATCAGCCTGTGGTTCTGCTGAGGTGTCATGAAGGTCCAGGTTGCTTTGATAGTGACCTTCAGCTCGTCTGCATTGTTGGGTCTGGTGTCTCATCTTCCTCTTGACAATCCTCCATAGATTCTCTATGGGGTTTAGGTCAGGAGAGTTTGCTGGCCAATCAAACACAGTGATGCCACGGTCATTAAACCAGGTTTTGATACTTTTGGCAGTGTGTGTGTGTGTGGGGGGGGGGGTACCAAGTCCTGCTGGAAAATGAAATTAGCTTCTCCATAAAGCTTGTCAGCAGAGAGAAGCATGAAGTGCTCGAAAATTTCCTGGTAGACGACTGCGCTGACTTTGGTCTTGATAAAAGACAGTGGACCAACACCAGCTGATGACCTGGTTCCTCAAATCATCACTGACTGTGGAAACTTCACACTAAACCTCAAGCAACTTAGATTCTGTGCCTCTCCACTCTTTTTCCAGACTCTGGGACTTTGATTTCCAAATGAAATGCAAAGGTTACTTTCATCTGAACAGAGGTTATCTGCTGGTGTTTGTTCACTATGTTTTGCTCACTATGTTCTGCATTCTTGGGGTAATTTTGGTTGGCTGGCCACTACCGGGAAGGTTCACCACTGTTCCATGTTTTTGCCATTTTTGTATAATGACTTTCACTGTGGTTTGCTGGGGTCCCAAAGCTTTACAAATGGCTTTATAACATTTTCCAGACTGATAGATCTCAGTTACTTTGTTTCTCATTTGTTCCTGAATTTGTTTGGATTACAGCATGATGTCTAGCTTTTGAGGATCTTTTGGTCTACTTCACTTTGTCAGGCAGGTCGTATTTAAGTTATCCCCCACCCCCCGTGTCCTGTCAGGCACCTACACTACCGTTCAAAAGTTTGGGGTCACCCAGACAATTATTTTGTGTTTTCCATGAAAAGTCACACTTATTTACCACCATGAGTTGTAAAATCAATAGAAAATATAGTCAAGACATTGACAAGGTTAGAAATAATGATTTGTATTTGAAATAATTTTTTCCTTCAAACTTTGCTTTCGTCAAAGAATCCTCCATTTGCAGCAATTACAGCATTGCAGACCTAACATGATTGCACAAGGGTTTTCTAATCAACCATTAGCCTTCTGACGCAATGAGCAAACACATTGTACCATTAGAACACTGGAGTGATAGTTGCTGGAAATGGGCCTCTATACACCTATGTAGATATTGCACCAAAAACCAGACATTTGCAGCTAGAATAGTCATTTACCACATTAGCAATGTATAGAGTGTATTTCTGATTAGTTTAAAGTTATCTTCATTGAAAAAAAGTGCTTTTCTTTCAAAAATAAGGAAATTTCTAAGTGACCCCAAACTTTTGAACGGTAGTGTACGTGAGCAGAACAGGAATTTGTTACCCTAGAACACCTAGAACAGGTGTGGCAGTAGTCAGGCCTGGGTGTGGCTAGAGAAATTGAACTCTGCTTTCTAAAGATGTGATAAACCACAATTAATTTATGGTTGGGGGGGCGGGGCAATCACTTTTTCAGAGTTTTTTTTTTTCCCTGAATAACAAACACCTTCATTTAAAAACTGCATTTTGTGTTTACTTGTGTTATCTTTGTCTAATATTTAAATTTGTTTGATTTGAAACATTCAAGTGTGACAAACATACAAAAAAATGAGAAACCAAACACTTTTTCCACACCACCGTGTGAATTTTTTTCCTCATAAATTTGCAACTTTTGCCATGAAATTGTAACTTTCATCTTTGAAATTCAAGGTTGTTTTTCTTGTAATTTTGCATTTTTTCGCTGATGAATTTAGTTCATATTTTTAAAAAATGGGCAGTTGTCCCTATAAATTTGTTACATTATTCTAGTAAATTTGAAGCTTTTATTGTATATATGTTTGTGATGATTTTTTTTTCCTTGTAATTGTTTTTGTCAAAGTTTTGCACATTTGGAAAAATTTTGAGACTTTAAAATTATGACCAAATATTTATGCAAAGTAGATAAAGTAAACTTCTTTCTTTCTTTCTTCAACCCCCCAGGTATTCACTTGTTAAGGGCAAAAGTGGGATAATTCTGACCTCTGTCAGCCCATGGTTGTGATGGTTGAATGTTGCTACTAAACAAATTGGACCAAAAATGCCAGGGACAATTTTTTTTTTTTTTTTTTGTCCCAGTGCAGCCCTGGCTAAGACAGCTAGTAACAGATGTTTTTCTTTCATGGTTGAATTGTCAATCAACCACTGTGCGCTGATTGAATTTGAGAGAAAGAAGCTGTTGTCATTTTGGTATCAGCAAAATATTAAATCCAAGCTGTCGCTGTTTTTATGTATCATCAGGTACCATGTTCACTAACTAGAAGCCAGGGAGGAGATGAATGAAAGATAACTAACAAAATAATGTGTGTGTGTGTGTGTGTGTGTGTGTGTTGGTGGAGCTCATTGGGTGCTCAGCACCCCTCAAGCTCTGATCCAAGAACCGCCCCTGCTTTGACCCATCTCCCAATAATTTTGCCGTGATTCCACAGCAAATTGCCAGCACTGACGCACCAGTCTCAGCAACCAACCTGGCCCGGTGTAGATGGTACCTACACTAAGACCTGAGGCTGCTGGCTATCAAGGCCAGCTCCCCCATTGTCCTCCGGGGAGCCATATGACTCTGCTCCACTCTCGCGGGCAGCGTAAGGGAGCCGCCTCATGACGGGGCGTCCCCTAGCTGGCCGTGGGAGCAGCGCGGCATCCCGCAGAGCAACACACTGCTCTTTGAGATCCCGTGGCTCGGCAGCTCAGCTCAACAAGCTTTGCCTTGGCTCAGCCAGCAGCCTCGGGTCCTGGGCCAGGTTGGTTGTGATGATCGGGGGGGGCCGCTCGGTGTTCTGACATTTTAGCCTACTTTGTCAGAATAGCATACCCATGTTATGATGCTCCAATAGGTACATTTAAATGTTTGAGTGTGTCTGTCATCGAATTGCGACATAGTCCCTAGTGGTCAAGAGTGGTAAATATTTTTTGTCAATAAAATAGTTCAGATTTCCAAGGCTATAACTTGAAAGTGGAAAGAGATAATGGCTTGCTGTCAATTAGAAAGATGTAAAATATGACCCACAGTTTCAGATAAGAATAAATTTATGCATCTAATTTGCATAATGTCATGGCAGCTCTTTAAATTCCATAACTCAGTCAAAACTGGACTTTGGACATATTTACACAAAGAATGGTTCAGTCTTTTGACACCATTTTTTGTACAGAGGTACCTCATCATCTTATCTCCAAAGTATATGAACAAGAAATCCATACAATGTTTTAAAAAAGCACAGAAATAAGACACTTACCAGTGGCTAACGGGACTCGCTTGCTGCCGTGGTCACTGCGTTTTCACTCATTGTGATTGTTATTTTGTGTTCTGTTGGTCATTTATGCTCTCTACCACATCTACAAAGTGTTATGATTATCCCACATAAATTTTGCTTGTACCCCACGGCTATTTTCCGTGTACAAAGCCATCTAAGTGACGGTGATGATGACCGATCGTGGCCATATTAGCTTTCTGAGCTAAAAGAAGGGAATACAGGAAAAGGAAATGAGTTCTTCTTCTTTGGTGTAATATGTGTCATCCATTGAGTCCTCCAACGAATGTCTGCCACCCTTTGAAATTGGCAGAGCAGTACACATCAGTACAGATCCCCAATGCAGCTGGCAATGTCAGAGTGAGATGACAGGCGCAGCGCTGCGCTCAGCCACTAGGGGCATGCAAATTCTCACACTCAAAGGGTTAAGCTAATAGGAAAGAATACTAAAATACAGTGGTATGATGTTCTGATAGGTTAATTTACACTGACAAAATGGCATACCTGTAGTTTAATACAGTGGTAAAACTAAACAAGACAATCATACATTGACATACAAAAAAAACCCCTGAGACATCAATAAAATTATAGTTAGCTACACCAAAATGATCTACATATGACTAATTTTCTCAAGTACAACAGTGGTTTTTTTTTAGATTTTTTTGTAATTTTAAGTTAATTGCATTCTAACTACAGTTATATATAACAGAGTGCAACAACAGAATTAACAATATGCAAATCCATACAGTTAATATTATTTAATAGCTTACCTTCCATCAGCTGTATGAGGTCTCTGGTGGTATGCTGAAATGATGGACTTTCGCTCAGCACCATGCATTTCTGTCGTATGCATGCATGTGCATGCGCAGTAACCCTGCGTATGCTGTTCTGATAGGTATGCCAAAATGTCAGAACACCAACACGCGGTACTAGCAATCTGTTGTGGAATCATGGAAAATTATTGAGATGTGGGCTGAAGTGGCGTGAGCTACACCACTGACTGTGGGTCAGTGAACCAGCGCTGCTCATCTGCGCTAGAAGGAGGCTAGAAGCTAAAGGCTAAAGCTAGTCAACTAATGGCTGACTGATGTAAAAAGGAAGCTGGAGTTGAATGGGTGAAGAATGTTTCCTAAAATAACAGGCTTTAAGTCAGAGTGTTTCAAGAAAGTGATGAGATAAAAGTGATCAATATAACCATATAACAGTAATCTGTGTGATTTAAAATATGTGTGTGATCAATATAATCATATAACAGTTATTTGTGTGACTCAAAATGTTTGTATTCTGCTTATATCTAGGTAAAATGATCAATATACCATAATGGAAAAAATATTGTCAAGTGTGTGGTTCACTCTCTGCAGAATAGTGGACCTTTGTCTCATGAGAAAGGATAACAAACGCCTGGGATTTATGGGAAGGAGGCACAGTTGTGATAAGGAATGGCTGAGCTTGGCCTACGCTGACCTGGGAGGCGAAAGTGACCTTCATGTGGATACATTCGGCGCCAGGAACGGATCCTCCTTGGACCAGACACCTGGACTGTTCACTCATTAAATGCATGCTTTGTTCTTTGTTCATGTGTGTACATATATTCCGGGTCAGGGCTAGTATAGCCAGTCAGACTTCATGAACTGACACGATCTGTTGCTGTCAAGGAGAGACTGTTTGACCCGGCGCTGTAACCTACTATATTCAACTTGCTTACTTAATAAATACATGTTCCAATTAAACTTAATCTCTTCCTTGAAAAACGAATCTGGGTAAAACATCTACACATATAGATAAGCTTTTAAAGAGTAGAATTAGATGGTTTTTTCTACTAAGGTTTTTCATCCTAATAATTTTGAATCCTAACAAAAGCCAGGAAAATACAAAACAAATTTGCTTCCATAGTTAAAAAATTAAAGAAAATGTGACCAAAATATGCCACAAACACTTCATTAAGCCATGTGTGAGCGGTTAAAATGTGGGAAAAGTGCAGTCAATGACCCTTTTAAATCCGAGCTCTACAGAGACAGGTCTCAGTCTGTAATGTCTCATCTGAGCTGGAAAGAGTCCCCATTTAGTCCTAAAAACCTTTATTGTTTGTGTATGTTGGCAGCTTTTGGAACATCTGTACGTACAACAAGGGACTGTGCAGACAAAGGTTCACTCTCAGTCCACCCACCCACCCAGCTGTCGCCACACCAACACAGGAAACATACCAGTACAAGTCTTCCCATCGCTGGCCAACACGAAGCCGGTAGAGCACTCACAGCGGAAGATTCCAGGGTAATTAATGCAGACGGCGCTGGGTCCACACACCTGAGGAGCCTCCCGGCACTCGTCGATATCTGACACAAACACCCCAGCACAACAGTAATGGGGAGAAATAAATCTTTCAATTTGTTTCCCAACTTTATGGAAGTCATGAGTATTTGGCATGCATTTTTGAGGGGTTTATGTTGCTTTTTCCTGTTCAACTGAAATAGTTTTGTTTTCAATCTTTTGATGGATTTTAAAATGACACTTGTGGTATATATCACTCATATATTCCATACCTACATTTGTTAGAGCATGTGGAAATGTTTGGGACAGAATATACAAAGGAACTTCACACCTCTGAAAGGGACAAAGGAATCTCACCGCCGTGTGAAGACCAATGACGTCAAAGGACGCCATGGCAACAGACCTGACACCTTCACCCCCTAAGGCCAGGAGAGGTTTTCCCATCACCTCCCAAGACGAAGGGAGGAGTTAAAAGGACTAAGGGGGGATTTAGATAACAGGGGATTTCAGCCTGTATTTTGCATGTCTTTGATGTGTGCCTGCATTTAACCAGCGAGCTGGGCAGAAATCTTCCTCTTTGCCTTCTGCCAAGCTCTGCACCAGATGAGACAAGATAGAAGAGTTTGTTCATTAAAGACTCTGCTTTTGTGATACAAAATCGCCTCGTTATTTCCAGCTCTTCTACACTGGTGACCTTGACGCGAGTATGGTCCTGAGGCGTTCTTCAAGCGACTCATCCGCGGTGAATCTGACTTACGCCAGCGACAACGCAGACGAGGGAACAAGCAGACAGCTGTTCCCCCCGGCAGAGGGTACCGAGAGAGCTCAACCGAGCTCCAGCACCGCCGTGAGAGCCGAGGCAAGGCACTCTCACCCGGCGGGCACAACAGTGATGATGTGCACACACGCCGTCGCTGTTAAACTACCAGATTTCTGGCGAGAAGACCTGGCCTCTTGGTTTCTCCAAGCCGAAGCCCAGTTCATTCTGGCGGGCATCACGGCAGACGATACTAAATTCTACCATATCGTCTCCAAACTCGACTCCGCCACTTCGAGGTGTGTGCGAAGCTTGATCCAGCGACCACCAGCCCGGGACAAATATGAGACACTCAAGGCGACTATCGTAGCGAATTACGTCCCGTCGGCGGAAGAAAGAGCCGAAAAAATCCTGGCAGTCTACGGCCACAGAGGGGGCAACCCAAAGACCCTCATGGAGGATTTACTGCAGCTCAAGGAGGAGGATAATGATAATTTCCTCTTTCAATTTATTTTCCTCAGCACGCTACCACCACACATGAGAGGGACACTCGCCAGTATGAAGTGCAACAATCATCAGGACTTCCGCACGCTGGCCAACGAGGCTTATCGGCTCGTCAACGCCTGCAGAGATTGGACACCCACAGTAGCATCCGCAGACCTCAAAACTGACGCCCTGAACCTGGGAGAGTCACAAACCACGGAGCAGGCTCAACCCACGTCGACAGCAGCACGGCCCAAGCGCAACAAACAGAATGACGTCTGTTATTATCACCACCGCTTCGCCGAGAAAGCCCAGAAATGTGTTCCCCCCCTGCAAGTTTACGATGTCGGGAAACGCCAAAGCCGAGGGCTGTTAACGGCAGCGGTTCTCGGCGAGAAAAATAAGCTGTTATACGTGACAGATGGACACACAGGCAAGCAGTTCCTCATCGACACGGGAGCCCAGCTGAGTTTCGTCATGCCCTCCCACGCAGATCGAGCCATGGGCACCCGGGGCAATGGAGCAGTGGCAGCCAACGGCTCGGACATCGACACGTTCGGGGAAAAGAGCCTGCATCTCCTCATTCACAGCCGCAGCTACAGATGGACATTTGTTGTAGCGGCGGTGAGTTTTAACTTGTTAGGCGCAGATTTTCTGTGTGCACACAGGTTATTAGTTGATCTAGCAAATAGGCGCCTGGTTAATGCACTGTCTTTTGCTTCTATTCCTTGCTCAGCTCGAGTCTCTCCACCACCTGTGCAGGCCAACGTCACTACGGCAGGAGGTAAGTTTGAGCAACTCCTCACCCAATTTCCAGCACTCACAACCCCCAAATTCTCAGCCACTGTAGCCAAACACGGGGTTAAACACTTCATTCCAACAACGGGACCTCCCGTTTTTGCCAAAGCTCGCCGCTTAGACACAGCCAAGCTCAACATAGCAAGGGACGAGTTTGCAGCTCTTGAAAAATTAGGCATTGTCCAACGTTCAAACAGCCCTTGGGCTTCACCACTTCATATGGTTCCGAAATCCGACGGTTCTTGGAGACCGTGCGGAGATTACCGCAGATTAAACAACGCCACAGCGCCTGACCGCTACCCCATCCCTCATATACAGGATTTTTCACTGCATTTAGCGGGCGCGCGCATTTTTTCAAAGATAGACTTAGTCCGCGGTTATCACCAAGTCCCAGTCAGAGCTGAAGACATTCCTAAAACAGCGGTTATAACCCCTTTCGGCCTTTTTGAATTCCTGCGAATGCCTTTCGGCCTCAAAGGTGCTGCTCAGACTTTTCAACGTATGATGGACGCAGTCTTACGCGACCTCCCCTTTGTTTTTGTCTACCTCGACGACATGCTGGTAGCCAGCTCATCGGAGGAAGAGCACGAGCAGCACCTCACTACCGTTTTTCAGAGGCTAGAGGAGCACGGATTAATAATTAATCCAGCCAAATGCAAATTCGGCGTATCGCAAATTGATTTTTTGGGACACAAAGTCTCCCCGAAAGGGGCAGCTCCGCTTCCAGACAAAATTCATGCGATAGAAGGTTTTCCACGGCCCCAAACGGTCAAATCGCTACAGGAATTTTTGGGGATGGCTAATTTTTACAACCGTTTCCTCCCTCATGCAGCTCAGCTCATGCAGCCCCTGTATGACGCTCTCAAAAAAAAGAAAGCTTCCAACGCGGTCGAATGGACCCAGGAACGCGAACGCGCTTTTGCGGAAGTTAAAAACGCCCTAGCTAACGCCACAATGTTAGTCCATCCAGATCCCTCGGCCCGCATTGCTCTAACCACAGATGCTTCAGACTTGGCCATAGGGGCAGTTGTAACCTTTAGCATTTTTTAGCAAATCGCTAAACCCGATGGAACGCAAATACAGCACTTTTGACAGGGAGCTGCTGGCGCTCCATTTATCCATCCGCCACTTCCAGTTTTGGTTAGAAGGGCGGAGTTTCACGGCTTTTGTGGACCATAAACCGCTCACTTTTGCTATGGCTAAAATTTCAGAACCTTGGTCGGGCAGACAACAAAGACAGCTAGCTGCGATTTCAGAGTTCACCACAGACATTCGACATGTAGCGGGCAAACTTAACGTAGTAGCGGACTGTCTCTCTTGCGCTGTGGCACCGCCAGAGCACGAGGAGACAGATTACACTGCTTCAGCAGCTGAGCTTTTCTCTAACGCAAACACATATGCAGCACCTATCCATGAAGGGATAGATTATGCAGCCATGGCGGAAGAACAAAGCAGTGATGCAGACGTGCGCGCGCTCCTGTCTGGACCAACAGGGTTAAGGCTGGAGGAAAAAGGGTTGCGCGACAGCGTGCCCCCCCTAATATGCGATGTTTCAACCGGCCGACCTCGCCCGTTAGTACCAGCTGCTTGGCGCCGCCGCATTTTCGACGCAATTCACTCCCTCGCGCACCCAGGTGTGCGCGCCTCGGTCAAAATGGTTGCCGAAAAGTTTGTGTGGCCAGGCTTGCGCAAAAACGTAAAAGAATGGGCAAAAACTTGCATTCCTTGTCAGCGCGCCAAAGTACACAAACACACAAAAGCCCCTCTGGAGCCTTTTCCAATCCCTGCTCGAAGGTTCCACATTCATGTCGACCTCGTGGGGCCGCTGCCTTCCTCCCAGGGTTTCACACACCTGCTAACAATGATAGACCGCACCACGCGCTGGCCAGAGGCAGTCCCTCTGGCGGCAACTACAGCGGAGGAAGTCGCTCGCGTTTTTCTAACAAATTGGGTGGCACGTTTCGGCGTCCCATCAGACATCACGTCAGATAGGGGGCCTCAATTTACCTCAGAGCTCTGGTCAGCCATGTCCAACAGTTTAGGGGCAACAATTCACCGTACCACCGCTTATCACCCTCAGGCTAATGGGTTATGCGAGCGTTTTCACAGGTCCTTAAAGGCCGCCCTCAGAGCCTCATTAACGGACACAAATTGGGTAAATAAACTTCCCTGGGTTTTATTAGGGTTGCGTGCGGCACCTAAAGAGGATTTAGACGCTTCCCCTGCAGAATTAGTCTTTGCTCAGCCTATCAGACTACCGGGTGAATTTTTACCAGAAAACCCGGAACCAGGGCACCTCCCAATCCCAAGGTTTTTAGGCAGTAACAGTCCGGACTTTCTCCACGGTCCAGCTCATCACTCCTTTCCACGAGTTTTTGTTCCTCAAACTTTAAAAAACGCTGAGTTTGTTTTTGTTAAGCATGAAGCTCTAAAACCAACGTTACGCCCAGTATACGATGGCCCGTATAGAGTGCTGGAAAATGGTGACAAACACTTTGTGCTTGATTATGGGGATAGAAATGAAACGGTCAGCATTGACAGACTCAAACCTGCCTTCTTGTTGAGAGACGGACCTGCACAGCTGGCTCGAGCACCTCGGCGAGGTAGACCCCCCAAGGGAAAAGTCTCAGCCCCCAGGCAGGGAACAGATAATCTCTCTCCTTCCCACACTGCAGATTCCTCACAACAAGGTCCCAGCAGGACGCCTAAACCAACCTACAGCAGCTTTGGGAGAAGATTGAAACCCAGACTGCGCAGGGACTGATTACACCACTCTGTAATTTTTCGCTAATTGTGCCGCAACAGTTTAGGACTGACTTATGATTATACTATGCTGTTATGTTTTCACTGAACTCTCTTAGGAGCATGGCTGCTTGAAAGTTTCTTCTGTGGCAACAGCTGTAACACGTAGTATGTCTTAGTAATTACCCTAGACTGTGAATCTTTCTGTGTACTTTCATAGTTGTTAGGGGGGCCTGTGGTATATATCACTCATATATTCCATACCTACATTTGTTTGAGCATGTGGAAATGTTTGGGACAGAATATACAAAGGAACTTCACACCTCTGAAAGGGACAAAGGAATCTCACTGCCGTGTGAAGACCAATGACGTCACAGGACGCCATGGCAACAGACCTGACACCTTCACCCCCTAAGGCCAGGAGAGGTTTTCCCATCACCTCCCAAGACGAAGGGAGGAGTTAAAAGGACTAAGGGGGGATTTAGATAACAGGGGATTTCAGCCTGTATTTTGCATGTCTTTGATGTGTGCCTGTATTTAACCAGCGAGCTGGGCAGAAATCTTCCTCTTTGCCTTCTGCCAAGCTCTGCACCAGATGAGTCAAGATAGAAGAGTTTGTTCATTAAAGAGTCTGCTTTTGTGATACAAAATCGCCTCGTTATTTCCAGCTCTTCTACACACTCGTAATTATAGTCTGAAATGTTCAATCATTTAAAGAAGTCTGTGCTTCTCATATTAAGATGATTTTATGCCTAAATTATTTGGATTAATACTGCATAGATTGTGGTAGTCTGACAGGTCTGCTATGCAGAGGGCATTAGAGTATCACACCTGTAGTGAGTATATTCATGATACTGGAATGACCTCGAGTGTAATACTGATTTTATACAACAGTTCCAGCAAGCAGTTTATTGGACAGCAATACTGGAGAAAATATTCTGATTTGTTTGTTTAACCAGTTATTTTGTGCAGCTGACAAATAGTCCCTTCTAAATGTAGCCAGTAACTGGCCACATTTGCCCAGGTCTCCCTTGGAAAAGAGGTTTTTAATCTCAGTGGGATCTTACCTGGTTAAATAAAGGTGAAAGAAAAAAAAAACTGTTGCTAAACATCTCAATCAGCATGAAGATGCCTACTGTGGAGCCCATAATTCTAGCTTATGTGACTCACATGTGGCAGGCTGGAGTTCAGCCGAGAGAGACTTTGAGCTAGCAATGTGTATTAACATCACACCCCAAGAGGACGAGTTGTCTGCACCCCCCTGTGGACTCAGAAGGAAGGAGAAGATTACCCGGCCTGACCTTTTGGGGGTCAGAGAGGAGAACAGAAGGACTTTGGTGTGTTCTATTACAGATGAAAGGATGTAACTGGGTATTGTGACTTTTGTGTGTTGTATTGTGACTTGATGAGTGTATAAATGTATGTGTGTGACTTCGTCCCGTCTCTGATTTACTCCGATCGAGAGAGGACGTAGGATGAATGAGAATTAAAGCAGTTACTGGAAAAATCATCCAGTCTCCTCAATTCTTGACTCCTACAATTGGTGACCTACGCATGAATCTGAGCACGCCGAGGCTGGAGGACAGCCTCGTGATCAATATGGAAGAGCTGGGAGACAGCCGCTCAGACCCGGATTCACCGGGGAGTGCCAGCAGGGGCACAAGACTGATTAAGCTCCCCGAGTTTTGGCAAAACGACCCGCACTCGTGGTTCCAGCACGTGGAATCGCGGTTCCTGCTCGGGGGAGTATCAGCGGACAACATTAAATTCCATAATGTCATCGCGACGCTCGACAGCCGCACGGCTCGGTGTGTGCGGAGCCTGGTGCAGCAACCACCCGCTGCCGGCAAATACGACGTACTGAAAGCCGCCCTCATCAGGAGCTTCGTGCCGTCGGCTGAGGCAAGAGCCAGGCAGCTATTGGACCTGTGCGACAGGGGTGGACGCAGGCCGACTGTCCTCATGGAGGACATGCTACAAATGATCGGGACGGACAATGACACGTTCCTATTCAAACACATCTTCCTACAGACCCTCCCAGCGCACACGAGAGGTCCCCTGTCCAGCAAACAATGTGTGAACCAGCAAGACTTCCGCGAGCTGGCCCAAGAGGCGGAGCGGCTCCTCAATGCCTGCGAAGAGCAAGAGACTTCCGTGGCAGCGGCAGACCTCGGCGCAGCGGTCGAGAGCAGTGTAGAGCCAGAGGCAGCGGTAACCACCCCAGCACCAACGGCAGCGGTGAGATTCCGCGGCAGGGGAGATGACGGCCTCTGTTTCTACCATCGACGTTTCGCTGGGAAGGCACACAAACGCATCCCGCCCTGCAAGTTCAAAAAAGCAGGGAAACGACCGGGCCGGGAGCCGTTAGCAGCCTCCACTCTCGGCGAACGGAACAACCTGCTTTATCTAACAGACGCGGGCTCCGGGCGGCAATTCCTAGTGGACACCAGAG
Source organism: Pholidichthys leucotaenia (assembly GCA_020510985.1). Classification (NCBI taxonomy): domain Eukaryota; kingdom Metazoa; phylum Chordata; class Actinopteri; order Cichliformes; family Pholidichthyidae; genus Pholidichthys; species Pholidichthys leucotaenia. Next base: position 8,485 of record JAJAQF010000145.1, on the reverse strand, counting down.
CCCAGAGGAGCTTCATCATGGCGACCTATGCTGATTGAGTTGCTGGACCCCGCGGAGACGGAGCGACAGCGGCCAACGGCTCCAGCATCAAAACGTATGGAGAGAGAACCTTGTCTCTGTCCTTCCACGGCCGCGCCTACGAGTGGAATTTCATCGTAGCGGCAGTGAGTTTCAATATGTTAGGTGCTGATTTTTTGTGTTCGCATGGTTTGTTAGTTGATCTGGCCAACAGACGCCTAGTAAATGCACTCTCTTTCTGTTCTATCCCTTGTGCAGCTCGGGTGTCCCCACCGCCAGTACAGACCAACGTCACCACAGCAGGTAGTAAGTTCCACACCCTTCTACACCAGTTCCCCAGCACTCACAGTTCCCACTTTTTCAGCTAAGGTGGTGAAGCACGGGGTGGAGCACTTTATTACCACGAGTGGTCCACCGGTTTTTGCGAAGGCTTGGCACTTGGATGCAGCTAAACTCTCCATTGCGTGCGAGGAGTTCGCCAACCTGGAAAGGTTGGGCATAATTCGCTGCTCGAAGAGCGCCTGGGCTTCCCCCCTCCATATGGTACCTAAAGCTGACGGCTCGTGGAGACCTTGTGGCGATTACCGCAGGTTAAACAACGCCACAGCGCAGGACCGATACCCAATTCCGCATATCCAGGACTTTTCAGTGCACTTGGCGAAGGCGCGCATTTTTTCTAAAATAGACCTGGTCCGCGGTTATCACCAAGTCCTGGTCCGACCAGAGGACATTCCCAAAACAGCCGTAATAACCCCGTCCGGGCTTTTTGAGTTTTTATGCATGCCTTTTGGCCTTAAAGGCGCCACACAAACCTTCCAACGAATGATGGATGCAGTGTTGCGCGGCCTTTCTTTCGTTTTTGTCTATTTAGACGACATTTTGGTAGCCAGCACCTCCGAGGAGGAGCACGAAAAACACCTCACGAAAGTTTTTCAGAGGTTAGGAGAGCATGAGTTGATAATCAACCCGGCCAAGTGCCATTTTGGCGCAGCGCAAATCGATTTTTTAGGGCACCGCATTTCCTCAGAGGGAGCAGTTCCTCTGCCGGTCAAAGTACGCGCAGTGGCAGAATTTCCCCAGCCACAAACGGTAAAAGCGTTGCAAGAATTTTTGGGAATGGTAAATTTTTATAACCGTTTCATACCCCACGCAGCGCAGCTTATGCAACCTTTGTACGCTGCGCTTTAAAAGCAGAAGCCCTCCCATGTGATTGAGTGGTCCCCGGAGCGGGAGTGCGCATTCACAGAGGTTAAAAAAGCACTGGCAAGCGCGGCACTGCTGGCTCACCCAGACCCGGCAGCCCACATAGCACTAACCACAGACGCGTCAGATGTGGCCATAGGGGCCGTTGTAGAGCAGCAGGTTGCCGGGGTTTGGCAGCCACTCGTATTTTTCAGCAGATCCCTACGCGAGGCTGAGCGAAAATACAGCGCGTTCGACAGGGAGCTGCTGGCGCTCCACTTGACTATTCGCCATTTCCAGTTCTGGCTGGAAGGGCGGCGTTTCACCGCGTTTGTCGACCACAAACCGCTCACTTTTGCGATGTCCAAAACTTCAGAACCGTGGTCAGGGCGGCACCAGAGACAACTGGCCGCAATTTCTGAATTTACCACCGATATTCAGCACGTAGCCAGTAAAATCAATGTGGTGGCAGACTGTCTGTCACGCGCAGTAACAGCACCCGTCCGCGAGGAAACGGATTGCGCGGCCGCTTACCCAGAGCGCGGTAACAGCGCGGTAACAGCGCGGACGCGCGCGCGGCTCCGGTCCACGTGGGAATAGATTATGCAGCCATGGCAGCAGAGCAGAACGAGGACGCGGACGTGCACGCGCTCCTGTCTGGACCAACAGGGTTAAGGCTGGAACACAAAAATCTACAAACCGGTTCGCTCCCTCTTATCTGCGATGTATCCACAGGGCGACCGCGCCCGGTGGTGCCAGCCGCGTAGTGCCGTCGCGTTTTTGACGCCGTGCACTCCCTAGCGCACCCAGGGGTGCGCGCTTCGGTGAAAATGGTGGCGGAGAAGTTTGTTTGGCCGAGCCTGCGCAAGCACGTGAAAGAGTGGGCTAAAGCCTGCATGGCTTGCCAGCGGGCTAAAATTCACAGGCACACTAAAGCGCCCTTAGAACCGTTCCACATTCCGGCTAAAAGGTTTGATCATGTGCAAGTGGACCTCGTGGGCCCCCTACCCACATCACAAGGGTTCACGCATCTCTTGACGATGGTGGACCGAACCACACGTTGGCCGGAAGTGGTCCCGTTAACATCGACCACAGCGGCAGAGGTGGCGCGCGCTTTTTTAACAGCCTGGGTAGCGTGGTTCGGGGTTCCGTCAGAGATTACGTCTGACAGGGGACCACAATTTGCGTCGGAGCTGTGGTCAGCAGTGGCCAGCGGCTTAGGAGCGGCGGTACACCGCACGACCGCTTATCATCCGCAGGCCAACGGTTTATGCGAGCATTTTCACAGGTCTTTGAAGGCAGCCCTCAGAGCGTCACTGACGGACACAGATTGGGTAAACAAACTACCATGGGTTTTATTGGGGTTGCGTTCGGCACCCAAACAGGACCTAGATGCATCACCTGCTGAATTGGTCTTTGCACAACCGCTCAGGCTGCCAGGCGAGTTTCTGCCCGACCATACGGCACCAGGGCCCCCCCCGATCCGCGGGTCTCTGAGTAACACGGGAGCAGAAATGCTCCCGGGCCCCGCTCACCACTCTTTCCCGCGTGTGTTTGTGCCCCAGGCTTTATGAGACGCAGAGTTTGTTTTTGTCAGACACGATGCGCAGCGGCACAGCCTCCGCCCACCTTACGACGGTCCATTTCGAGTGCTGGAAACCGGGGAGAAATATTTTGTGCTAGATTTGGGGGGCAGGAGGGAGACGATCAGTATCGATAGATTAAAACCTGCTTTTGTGTTGCATAACGAGTCTGTGCGGCCGGCGGGCGCGCCTCGACGCGGCAGGCCTCCCAAAGGGCGGTCCCCGGACCCCCCACGAGGGGCAAATAACCCTTCTCCCCCTCACTCCACAGAGGCACAGCAGGACGGCCCAACACAGACCAGGAGACCTGCGTTCAGCAGATTCGGGAGGAGATTGAAACCTAAGCTGCATGCAGAATGATGTGGTTTTGATCAGGCGTCTTAGATGGTGTTGTGAGATTCTGTTGGGGGGATGACGTGCTGTATGACCATTGTATTACTGTAAACAAACGTGGGAATAGTGTATGCCCAGTCTTTCGTGTGGGAGGGGGGAGTGATGTGGAGCCCATAATTCTAGCTTATGTGACTCACATGTGGCAGGCTGGAGTTCAGCCGAGAGAGACTTTGAGCTAGCAATGTGTATTAACATCACACATCACACTGTTCTCCTCTCTGACCTTTTGGGGGTCAGAGAGGAGAACAGAAGGACTTTGGTGTGTTCTATTACAGATGAAAGGATGTAACTGGGTATTGTGACTTTTGTGTGTTGTATTGTGACTTGATGAGTGTATAAATGTATGTGTGTGACTTCGTCCTGTCTCTGATTTACTCCGATCGAGAGAGGACGTAGGATGAATGAGAATTAAAGCAGATGCTGGAAAATCATCCAGTCTCCTCAATTCTTGACTCCTACACTAGTGTCATTTCACACACATGTAAGCAAACTAAATATTGCCAAGTGCAAAAGTCAGTGTTTATAAAACATAAACCTGTTCAGCTGGTACTGCAGAAGACCCAAGATCAAAACGTAGCCAATGCCGGTAGCTAGCCGGTGGCTACTAGTTAACATGCTAGTGATTTAGCACACTAATCTCACTTTTCTTCGCATTATCAGATTAAACAAAGAGTCAAAGGGCAGACTGTAAACTCAATGAAGCTTTTTTCCAAAGGTTGTGTCAGAAATCTTTTCAAACAGCACCTCACTGTGGAAATTAAGGTATTCAACACAGTATTGCAGTTGTCACAGAGTTAGTTGACAGTAAATTACTGTTAGTAATTAACGGCTACATGAACACCTTTGAAGCGGAGTAATACATATCAAGTGAAATTGGAGTGCAATTACCATGGATTTTAGTACCTCCTGGAATCCCTACTGTCCAATCAAATTTTTCAGTCAGAACTGATGTATAATGAGAAATAAATATTTCATAGCTCATCTGTGGAGCCACACCACAATAAATGTCAATATACAGTGGTATGCTAAAATTTGTCCACCCTTCAACAAACAGAATATTTTGGTATTTTTTCTTTTTAATTTGTGAATTTAATTACCTGTGTAGGCTGCCTGGACTTCTGCACAAGCCACAACTGTGTATTTATCTATTTGTTCAATTTATGAAATAATAAAAAGTTGAAGATGTTTGGTAATAATACAGTATTTTTTCACATCATCCAGAGTCTGTTTAAATATATTTCAAATGTATATTTATTTATTCCATCTAGCTACAGTGCTCCGCACTGTGTGTGTTTATATATTTATACATTTATTCCATCTAGCTACAATGCTCCGCACTGTGTGTTTATATATTTATATGTACATATGTATACTCGCTGCTCTTGTTTTTTCTTGTCTTCTGATTGTTGCTCTGAGTGTTGCTATCCCTGTGCTGTTGCAATCCTGGAATTTCCCCATTGTGGGACTAATAAAGGCTTATCTTATCTTATCTTATACAGTGCTGTGGAAAAGTGTTTACCCTCTTCTTGATTTCTTACATTTTTGCACATTTATCACACTTAAATTTTTCAGATCAAACAAATTTCAATATTAGATAGACAGTCCATGGAAGAGTTCCAGAGTGAAAACTTCTGCTGACCAAAGAGAATACAAAGCCCCATCTCACATTTGCCAAAAAACATATTGATGATCCCCAAGACTATTGAGAAAATCTTCTTTAGCCTGACAAAAGTTGACCTTTTTTGGAAGACGTGCATCCCATTACATCTGGTGTAAAACTAACAGCATTTCATAAAATGAACATCATACTGTACCAACAGTCAAACATGGTGGTATGAGTGTCATGGTCTGGTGCTGCTTTGCTGCTTCAAGACCTGGACAACTTTCTGTAATTGATGGAACCATGAATTCTGCTCTGTACCAAAAAATCCTGAAGGAGAATGGCCATCAGTTCATGACGTCAAGCTCAAGTCCTCCAATGTGGCTGAATTATAACAATTCTGCAAAGAAGAGTGGGCCAAAATTCCTCAACAGCAATGGAAAAGACTGAAAGTTATCGCAAACGCTTGACTGTTAGGGGGCAATTACTTTTTCTACATAGGTTTGAATAACTTTTTGCCTTTAATAAATTAAATCATTTAAACAACCACATTTTGTATTTACTTGGGTTATCTTTGTCTGATATTAAAATGTGTTTGATGATTTGAAACATTGAAGTGTGACAAATATGCAAGAATATAACAAATTAGGAAGGGGCAAATACCTTTTCACAGCCCTGCATATTTTCAAATAAAAATATACTATTTGTCCAGGGGTGGCCAAACCTTTGCATATTAATCAAGTACAAGACAGACAACCAAAGGTCGGCTTGTTGAACATTAATTTAAACATCTTGGGCCCTATTATGACAATACAAAGTGTAAATTTGTGCCACACTTTGAAGAAGCCAACTTTGTCATTCAGTCCACACAGCCAATCATGTACAGTAGAACGAAATTCTGTTTCTCCTATCTACAATGTTAATCACATCTAGAATCAGAGGGGTCGCTGCCATGCAAGGTGTCGCCACAAACAACTTTTCCTTACCCCATTCTATTACGCTGAGCACCAAACTAGAAGGCGGGAAGTACCATATTTATATGGTCTTTGGTATGACCCAGCCAGGACTTGAACCCCCAACCTCCCGGTTGTGGGGTGGATAATCTATCAACTAGGCCACCACTCCGTTGGAAGATCGGAGTGCCCTCCACCAGTGGTTTTGGTCATTTCTGGCGGCGTACTCCCCATTTTCACACATCATCCAAATAACAAAATGACTCTGCATACACACCTCAGCTGCTTCAGGAGTCCCACAAGCCAACCAAGCCTGATAGGACTCCTCCTTCAGCTTAATGGCCCCCCTCACCACTGGTGTCCACCACTTGGTTCGGGGGTTGCCACCACAAGATGCCCCCCAACAACCTTGCGGCCACAGCTCTGGGCCACTGCTTCAACAATGGAGGTGGAGAACATGGCCCATTCAGACTCCATGTCTCCAGACTCCCTCGGAATGTGGTCAAAGTTCTTCCGGAGGTGGGGGGTTGAAGACCTCCCGGACAGGGGCCTCAGCCAGATGTTCCCAGCACACCCTCAGTATACGTTTGGGTCTACCAGTTCTGAATGGCATCCTCCCCTGCCATCGATTTCAACTCACCACCAGGTGGTGATCAGTTGACAGCTCTGCACCTTTCTTTACCCAAGTGTCCAAGACATACGATCGCAGGTCTGATGACACAATAACAAAATTGATCATCGACCTGTGATCTAGGGTGTCCTGGTGCCAGGTGCACATATGGACACCCTTATGCTTGAACGTGGTGTTTGTTATGGACAAACTGTGGTTAGCACAGAAGTTCAATAACTGAACACCACTCGGGTTCAGATCGGGCAGGCCGTTCCTCCCAATCACCCCCTTCCAGGTTTCACTGTCATTACCCACATGCGCACTGAAGTCCCCAGTAGGACAATGGCGTCTCCAAGAGGAGCACTCTCCAGCACCTCAGTCACAGACTTAAAAAAGGGTGAGTGATCTGAACCATCATTTGGTGCATAGGCACAAATGATGGTCAGGACCCATTTCCCTACCCGAAGGCGCAGGGAAAGAACCATTTCTTCCACGGGATAGAACTCCAATACAGAGGGAGCAAGGTGGGGGGATACCAAAATACCCACCCCTGCTTGTCGCCTCTCGCCCGGGGCAACTCCAGAGTAGGCCAAGCTCAAGCCCCTCTCCAGGAGACTGGTACCTGAACCGGAGCTGTGTGTTAAGGTGAGGCCGACTATATATAGCCGGTATCTCTCAACCTCATGCGCCAGCTCAGGCTCCTTTCCCACCAGAGAGGTGACATTCCATGTCCCAAAAGCAAGCTTAGGAAGCTTGGGATCAGACCGCCACCTGATCCACATAGCATCGGACCCTCATGATCCCTCGTGCAGGTGGTGAGCCCACTGGCCATTAAGCTGAAGGAGGAGTCCTATCAGGCTTCGTTGGCTTGTGGGACTCCCAAAGCAGCTGAGGTGTACTGGCAGGCCAAGCGGAGTGCAGCTTGGGTGGTTGCTGAAGCAAAAACTTGAGTATGGGAGGAGTTTGGTGAGGCCATGGAACAAGACTTTTGGTTGGCCTCGAAAAGATTCCGGCAAACTGTCCGGCGGCTCAGGAGGGGGAAGCAGCTCCCTGTCCACACTGTGTATGGTGCGGCAAGGGTGCTGTTGACTTTGAATGGGGATATCATTGGGCGTGGAAGGAATACTTCAAGGATCTCCTCAATCCCACTGATACGCCTTCCACAGAGGAAGCAGGGCTTGTGGATGAGGGGGATGACTCACCTATCACAGGAGCTGAGGTCACCAAGGTGGTTAAAAATCTCCTTGGTGGCTGGGCCCCGGGGGTAGATGAGATTTGCCCTGAGTACCTCAAAGCCCTGGATGTTGTAGGGCTGTCATGGTTAACACGCCTCTGCAACATTGCGTGGAGGTTGGGGACAGTGCCTTTGGCATGGCAAACCGCGATGGTGGTTCCTCTCCTCAAAAAGGGGGACCGGAGGGTGTGCTCCAACTTTAGAGGGATCACACTCCTCAGCCTCCCTGGGAAGGTCTATGTCAAGGTACTGGAGAGGAGAGTTCAGCCGTTGGTCGAACCTCAGATTCAGGAGGAGCAATGTGGTTTTCGTCCTGGCCGTGGCACATCGGACCAGCTCTTTACCCTCTTGAGAATCCTTGAGGGTTCGTGGGAGTTTGCCCAACCATTTTACATGTGTTTTGTGGACTTGGAGAAGGCATTTGACCGCGTCCCTCTGGGTTTTTTTGTGGGGGGTGCTTCAGGAGTATGGGGCATCTGGCTTGTTGTTATTCGGTCTCTGTACCACCGCTGTGAGAGTTTGGTTCATATTGCCAACACTCGATCGGACTCATTCCCAGTGAGAGTTGGAATCCGCCAGGGCTGCCCTTTGTCACCGATCCTGTTCATAATTTTTGTGGACAGGATTTCTAGGCCAGCCAGGCAATGGAGGGTGTCATGCTTGGTGACCACAGGATCTCATCTCTGTTGTTTGCAGATGATGTTGTCCTGTTGGCTTCATCCAGCAATGACCTACAGGTCTTACTGGGATGGTTTGCTGCTGAGTGTGAAGCGGCTGGGATGAGAATCAGTACCTCCAAGTCTGAGTCCTTGGTCCTCAGCCGGAAAAAGGTGGATTGTTGTCTCCGGGTTGGGGACAGGCTCCTGTCCCAAGTGGAGGAGTTTAAGTGTCTTGGGGTCTTATTCATGAGTG